>MDKI01225372.1:0-55431 GCA_005239505.1 Nicotiana paniculata
TCTCTGTGGGATCGACTTTGGGTGTAATACCCTAGATTATATTTGCAGCGCCCGTTTAGTCTTCTGTAAGACATAGTTGAGCGTGATCATTGAACAACGTCACTCGTAACGTATGTGATAAATCAATACAGCGGGTTTAAAGGTAGGTTTAGAAATAACAAAGCCTTGACGTGGTCACAATAAGCGAAAAAGCCAACTAACGTAGTTCGAGAGAATATGTCTAGTAAATTATTGTAATTGATCGAGAGAGAATTACGGCACCTAAAGTGCTCACGATCAGTAGAGAATACATAGGCATTGTTGGGAATATAGCGGGAAGGATTCCAACATTTGGGGAAATCATATATCTAGACCTGCTAAATTTAATCTCCAACCCTTAGTATCTTTAGCTGTTAATTTACTGCTTTAGTTTCTTAGTTAATTCTTTAAATATAAGAATCTTAATCTTTATAACTTAGAAATTTATTCGAGCTTGTCTTCTTAGTGATATTGAACAATTATGGCGAAACCTTAGTTCTCTGTGGGATTCGACTCCAGACTCTTAGACCAGATTATGTTTGCAGCGACCGCTTATCCTTTTTAGGACTAGAGTTAGGTGTGATCAAATTTGGCACCGTTACCGGGAAACTAACGGTGTAGCTATAGGTGTACATATTGCTAGGTTTCAAGTTTGAACTATTTTTTTTTGTTTTGTGTTGTTTTTTTTTAATTTAATTTTATTTTATTCTACTTGTTGATTTTAGAAACATGACATCTTGGAATTACGAGAGTTTTGATGTTGGTAATTGTACTTTTGAACCTCTTTATACATATTATGGAGGGAATCACCTATTGTAAAATTATCAAAATATTCCCGAGAGCGAGTTATGTGCACCACTTCAATCTTATGTGTGGAATATGTGTAATCTGTGTAATGGTCAATATCGTCACTTTCATGGTTGTGCTTATATGTCCTATCCTCCACCAACCCCTTACTTTGATGGTTCGTCATTTTCTTGTGAAGTTAATAGGAACAAAGAACCCAGGAAAGTTGACCTGAAGGAGATTAAAGATATGGTAAAGTGCCTTATGGAACAAAATAATGAGAAACAACTATAGATAGAAAGGAAAGAGGCAATTATTCGCAACTTGGAGGCTTAAGTGAGTCGGGTGGTTGAAGCTTTTAATGCTCAGCAAGACAATTTTGTGGATAGTAGCCAAAAGGAACATGTATTAGATGCAGAAATCGAGGTGCTAACAGATGAGGTCAGAGTAGAACTCGAACAATCAATCGAACTAGATTTTGAGGATGTCGATGTTGTGGAAGAGATACTAGAGTCTACCAAGGACATTGATGATACATATTTAGCTGACTCTAGTGTCATGGGTGTTGGGGAAGTAGACAGTCCTAATGTTCATGTAGTTGAGCGCATTGGTCCACACTCCAAGCACTTTTCCACATTGTGTTTGGATGATGATATAGAAATAGAGTCATCCGAGCCACTTGAGGAGTCAAGGAATGCGGAACAAGGTGCCTACATTCTGGAATGCTTCTTGCCAGAAAGCCAAAATTACACACCTCATCTAAAGGCCAAGAAGTGCAGAATACTACATAGTTTCCTTGGGCCAGTTAGATTCATTCCACCACCCTAGGAGCATAATTATAAGCTTGAATCAAAACTTGGGGTTCAATTCATAAGGTCGAGGTGGAGGCAAAAATTAGTTCATGTCGTGCCGCGACGTTAAATCAAGCTCTTGGTTGGAGGCAACCCAACTTTACTTTTTTTTATTATTATTTATTTATTTTATTATTGTATTATTCTTGTGGTGTCAATTTTTTATTTTTTTAAGGAGCATAGAAAGTAAAGTCATTGGAAGGATGCAACAGTAAACCAGATGGTTGGAACTAAGTATGAGGTATTGATGTCTATCTATGTCAATACTACACAAGAGGGGGAGTGATTTGTGTGGTGACCAATTTTTGCGTGCAGTAGTTATAGAAGGACCAGGTTCTTCTATGTGTTCCAACTCCTACAGTTTGCGAAATTTAAAGAACACATCAATTTCACGTGGAAAACACCTGGCTCAAAGGTGAAAAAACCACGACCTACTTCCCAGTAGGATTTTCCCAAACTCTTCATTAAATCAATGAGCCAAACAACATTTACAAAATAAACTATTTTGTAAACCTAAGGATTAACTCTAACCCTTTGTGGCAAACTAGCCTCTAGCTATTTGCGACAAACTTCAAGTTAACTATAACTTGAACACTCAGTACCTATTACAATTGCTTCTAGATAAAGCTGAAAGGTACAATTTGTAATCACCTACTACAAATAAACTAGACTAAAAGACAACAAATGGAACTGGTTCTTCTAGCTAGTTCAAGTAGCTTCATAGTCTTACAGTTGAATCTCACACGAACTACTTGCAAAATTGCCTTGCTAATTTTGCTCCCGATTCTTGCTTTGCTTCTGCTTTTGTGCGTACCTGTACAATAAGAACACTGAACAATATATAGGATTTAGTAGACAAAGAGATATACTAGAATTCAGATGCTACTCTTCCTTGGTGGAAGAGTCTAGTTGATCTCAACTCCCTAAATCCTCCTTGATCTTGATTCTATTCTTACTGAATAAGGAGTCTATCTCCCTATCAATTTGCAACCTTTTCGATCAGGAGATATCTCTTTAGATCACTGATTGTGTTTATCTCTTGCTTGTGCATCTCACGTGCATTTACTCTGTATGTGTCTATGTCTTCAGTGATGGACCTGGTTCAACTCTGAGTTCCTTTGTCAATCTTCAAAACCATTCAGCCTCTTGATCCAAGAAATTCCCCCTTTTTGATGATGACAAACTCCGTGCTTAGGCCTGTAATCACTTTAATGTAACATTGACACTTTTTAGAGCATTACGCATTTATCATAAAGAACCAGGTTCATTAGGTTACAAATATCACATTTTTTCAATATAGCACATCTTCCCCCTTTTGGCATCATCAAAAAATTGCAAAATGTCAGAATGACCAGATTGATAAGAATTACTCATGGCCACTGAGGCAACTGCAAGTGTAAACATGGATTAATCATCAATAGTGAACCAAGAATGCAAACTATCAAAGAAAGTGAGACAAAACAAATAAGAGAATAAACAGCAAAATCCATTGATAGAAGCATAGTTCAGCAACCAAACACACAAAGAAATAAAAGCAGTTACAATCATGAGCAAAAGATAGCCAAAAAATCTCGAATCTGGGTCATATAGGGGTAACGACAAGGCACTGGACACCTGAGGCTGGGAAGGAGTGGAGGTTGGGTTCTTTGCTTGGAGGAGGGAGAGCATATTTTGAAGAATCCCTTCATTCTTATCCTTTTCTTTGGCTAGTTCAGTTTTGAGAGCATCTCTCTCAACCTCTGCAAGGTGGGTCTTTAATTGAAGAATTTCAGCATCCTTAACCTCACCTTCTCGTACAAGCGCCCTGACCTTGCTGTTCACATGCATTTTTCTGGATGAACCAGGTTCATTGTCAGGAACATTCACGATATAGTCACATGCCAGAAGAGTGTTCTTCCCAAAATGGTCGTTGACAATGGCCATTTATGCCTTCTTCAAGGGCACTTTGAAGTGATTCAGCACAGTCGTCAAGAGGAAACCATATGGGATGGCATGGGCCTTGGAACCATTTACCACCCTGTCCAGCAACTGAATAATGAAATAGGGCCAGTTGAGTTGCCTTCCACTGTCCAGTGACTCCATAAGGGTCAAATCCATATAGTTTACTATGTGCCTTCTCTCTTGCCTGGGTAGTAAGCATTTATTGATGAACTCAAACACCACCTTGTGCTGGGGTTTCATCTCGCTTTTGTACACAACCCTTGCTTCCACTTCTTCAGCATTGTCATTGAACCTTTTGGTAATTTGTAGTGCATAACGAAGACCATCCAAGCTGGGCTACTTCTGCCTTGTATAATCATCATATCCCTCAGCTGGAATCCAGGGTAGACCTTCATCAATCTGAACCTTCTTTGATTTCAGGGTAGACCTAGTCGTCTTGGCAATAGTTGAGGGTGTAGCAGACACAGATGCAGACTTCTTGGAAGAAGTCTTGGCTTTCTTGGGTTTGGGTGTCTGAACCTCAACATCTGCCATTTGTTATTTTTGATGGACTAGGTCTATCTCCTCAACCTCAACAGCCTCTACAGGCTCAAACACCTTTGCCTTCCCTTTTTCAACTCTCTTTCTCTTACTCTCCTTCAAAGCCTTCTGCAACTCCTCTTCACTCTGCCTAATTGCACTTCGTGTAGTTCGTCCTCTAGGAATGGAAGTTTTATTAGAGGGAGTGGTTTTTCTCTTCTTACTTGCCACTGGAGTTTCAACCTTTTTAGTCTTGGGTGTCCTCTTTCTTTTGGGTTTATAACTCTCCCCTAACTTTATCATAAGGTCAACCAAAGTTTCCTTAATGGATGAACCAGGTTCATAATTAGTATGTCGAAGATTTCTAACCCCTCAGCAGGCTCTCCTGAGTTACTTTCCCCTAAGTCTTTGGCACCTTCTTCAACTACCACTGGGACAGTACCACAAATTGCCAATTGAGTACCTTCAACCCCTGATCCCCTCACAGTACTTCCACCTCCTTCTCTCTCATTTTCTTTCACAATTTTATATTTACCACCTCTTTTTCGCCTATCAGGAACTTCCACATCTACTACAGACCTAATCAGAACAAACATATTTTCAGAAGTGACCGGTTCAGGCTCAGACCCAATTTTAGGAGTTGATGATACCTGTTCAGAATCGGATGAACCAGTTGCTTCCCCCTCAGTTGCTGACTTGAAGGAGTAATTGGAGTTCTCAAATTCTTGAGCCTGGCTGGCTTGAAGCTTAACGTTCAATTTCCTAGCGAGAGAGCTAGAAACCATAGTTTTTCTAGCTAGCATTTTGACGCGCCTTTTCCTGGGTTCTAGATTAGGGCTTAGTTGAACAACGGGAGTGATTGGAGAAGATGGGACTGGATTTTTTTGAGGGGTGGTGGGATGGTATGGAGATGGGGTGGAATAATTTGATTGAGATGGGGTGGAACCAGTATCTTCGAGTGTGATACTGTAGTCAGGTGTGGTGGAGGAGGATGAAGTAGGTGGTGGAGTATTAGCCATTGTGATGAATTTTTGTTGAAGAAAGGAAGAAGATTAGGATCAAGATGTTTGAGCAGAAGGGTGAAAGGGTTTCGACGGTTATGTCTTTTAGGAATAAAGTGAATGAATAATTAGAGAAGTGATGATGGGTTTTTAAAGACTTGGGTAATTAATACACAACGGGTGTAATTTGGGTGAAAAACAATTCTAATCGGTTCAGAAGTGTCAGGTGTAAGATGACGGTTATGACTACCCTATAATCTAGGCCTTTTTAATTTGATTGGACTCTTTGGAGCATGTTCAAATTTAGTATAAGGACTAGAATTTGAAAAGAGTTTGTTATAGATAGAGTCCTGCTCATGATTAACTATTAATCTTTCAATATGTGTATAGTGGTGAGCACATACCTCGTCTGTCATATGAACCAGCAGCGATGAACCATGTTCATCTTGTTATAATCTCTTGATTAAGCCTCAATTTTCAAAAATAGAAAAACATCATTAGTAACCAAGGAGTCATATTAACACACGGCAAGAGAGTATGTTGTTTATAGCATGAAACTGGGCTATGATTATTTTGATTATTTACACAAATTTCAGAATTCCTAGCCAATTTTTGTGTGTTTTGAACTGGTTCAATTAGGTGATCTTAATCATCCCTAACTCTAACATGTTCCTTTCAAAATGCTCTCCACTTAGTGCTTTAGTAAAGATGTCAGCAATTTGTTTATTAGTAGCACATAATGCAATAGAGATCATTCCCTTCTCATAGTTGTCTCTTAAGAAATGGTGTCTAACATCTATGTGCTTTATTCTTTTATGATGAACGGAGCTCTTCGTTATACTAATAGTACTAGTGTTATCATAGAAGATAGGGATGTATCTAACCTCTATACCAAAATCCATCAATTGTTGTTTAATCTATAATAACTGAGCACAACATGAGACTGCAGCCACATACTCAGCCTCAGCGGTAGATAGAGCTACTGAATTCTGTTTCTTAGTAGCCCAAGACACAAGACATGAGCCCAAAAAGTGTGCCATACCTGAGGTTCTCTTTCTATCTACCAAAAAGCCTGCATAGTCAGCATCAACATATCCCACAAGATCAAAATTACTACCTTTTAGGATACCAAAGACAGAGATCTGTGGTGCTTTTAAGGTATATCAAGATTCTCTTCACTGAAGTTAAGTGTGATTCCTTTGGATTAGCCTGAAATCTTGCACAAAGTCCTACGCTGAAGACAATGTTAGGTCTACTAGCAGTAAGATACAAAAATGAACCAATCATTCCTCTATACAACTTTTGATCGGCAGATGAACCAGGTTCATCTACATCTAGCTTGTGGTTGTTGCAATTTGAGTGTCAATTTCCTTTGAGTCTTCCATTTTAAATCTTTTAAGCAATTCTTTCACATATTTTTGTTGATGGATCATAGTTCTATTTGAATTTTGTTTAATTTGTAAGCCTAAAAAGAAGTTAAGCTTACCCATCATGCTCATTTCAAATTCACCCCCATTAGTTTAGAAAATTCTTTACTTAGCTTTTCAAAAGTTGCCCCAAAGATTATGTCATCTACATATATCTGCACTACCAAGAGATCTTTACCTTTTTCCTTCAATAATAAGGTTCTATCAATTTTACCTTTCTTGTAGTCATGTTCCAGCAAGAATTTTGAAAGCCTTTCATACCATGCCCTTGGAGCTTGCTTGAGTCTATACAATGCTTTTTCAAGCTTGTACACATTATCAGGATTCTCCTTATTTTAAAACCCCGGAAGCTTCTTTACAAACACTTCTTCCTTGAGATAGCCATTCAGGAAGGCACTCTTGACATCCATCTGGTGAAGGTTGAATTCTATGTAAACAACAACGGCTATGAGGAGCCTAATTGCTTCCAACCTTGAGACAGGAGAAAAAGTTTCATCATAGTCTATTCCTTCCTCCTGACTTTATCCTTGAACCATCTTGCCTTGTTTCTTGTAATTGTTCCATCTTCATCAAGTTTATTTCTAAATACCCACTTTGTGCCAATCACTGATCTATCAAAGGGTCTAGGTACCAGATGCCAAACTTGACTCCTTTCAAATTGGTTGAGTTCTTCTTGTATTGCATTTACCCAATCTGCATCCTGCAAAGCTTCAACAATGTTTTTAGGTTCAATCACGGATAGAAAAGCATCAAACACACACATATTTTTCAAAAAAGATATGGTTCTGATTCCAGATGTTGGATCAGTTATAATGTTCTCAATGGGGTGTGAGCTTTTATATCTTTGTGGTTTTACAACCAACTGGGTATTACTCGAAGATCCTACAGTGTCTTGTTGCTGAGGAACAGGATAAGGGACAGGTTCCAATGAGGTTTGGAAATTAGTTTGTTGCTCAGTTCCCCTTGGCATGTTGCCTGGGATGGATGAACATGTTCCATCACCCGTTCCTTCCTCCAGTGTTGCCCCAGTTTGGTCTGAGTTTCTAACCAGCCCAATTTCTTCATCTACTTGTTCCCGTCTCTCAGAGAGAATGTTAGTTTCATCAAAAACAACATGCACACTGTCTTCAACACACATAGTTCTTTTGTTATACACTTTATAAGCCTTACTATGTGAAAAATATCCCAAGAATACTCCCTCATCACTTCTGGGATCAAACTTACCTAGGGAGTCCTTGCCATTGTTGTGCACAAAGCACTTACAGTAAAAGGCCCTAAGATGGGATATATTAGGCTTTCTCCCTTTAAGGAACTCATAGGGAGTCTTCTCTACAAGTGGTTTAGTCATGCACCTATTTATGATATAGCATGTAGTGTTTACAGCTTCTACCCAGAAGCTATAAGGTAGTACTAGAAAGAAGCATGGTCCTGGCCATATCTTCAAGTGTCCTATTTTTTCTTTCAACCATTCCATTTTGTTGTGGAGTTCTAGGGGCAGAAAAGTTATGGTTTATGCCATGCTCATCACAAAATCCAGCAAATTTGGCATTTTCAAATTCAGTGCCATGATCAGACCTAATTGATGCAAGTTGATTTCCTAATAGTTTCTGTATTTTTATAACAAAAGAAGTAAACATGTCAAATGCTTCATCTTTAGATGTTAGAAACAATGTTCAGGTAAATCTAGAATGGTCATCAACAAGCATCATTACGTATATCTTACCACATCTGCTTAATGTTCTCATAGGACCACATAGGTCCATATAGACCAGTTCCATCGTCCTGGTGGTACTTACCATTTTCTTGCTTTTGAAAGATGATCTTACCTGCTTCCTCCTTTCACAAGCCTCACAAACTTTATCTTCCTTGAACTTAATGTTAGGAATTCCTATCACTAAGTCCTTGGACACTAATTTGTTGAGTTGATTCAGACTAGCATGGACAAGTCTTTAGTGCCAAAAGAGGGGATCACTGTCCAACACACTTAAACACGTTAGTTCATTTTCTGACAGAGTGGACAGATCTATGATATAGATATTATTCAGTCTCTTTCCCTGCAAAACAATATTGTCAGTGATAAGATTAATTATAAAGCATTTTGTAGAAGTGAATGCAACCAGGTTATCTCTATCACAAAGTTGTGACACACTGATGAGGCTATTATTCAAGCAATCTATCAGTAAACGTGCTCAATGGAACGTGTGTCATCCTTACTTACCTTACAAACCCCAATGGTTTAACCTTTCTTTCCATTTCCAAAGGAGACATTTCCTCCTTTGAGGTTCTCAAGTGAAAGGAACTGTTCCTTGTTGCCAGTCATGTGTTTTGAGAAACCACTATCCATGTACCATATTTGAATGCTTCCTTTCACTTGAACCTACAAAAGAAAATCAGGAGTTAGTCTTAGGAACCCAAACTAGTTTGGGTCTCTTTCTATAAGAGAAAGTATGAATTAAGTGTCTTTTTTCCAATTTGGTAACCAATTTTTCTTTCGAACAAAACTTTTATTCTTTTGACTGGCCTGCTCTTTTGCATTGCATTCAATTTTGTAGTGACTAGTCTTACCACAGTGGGTACAAATTTTGTTCTCAGGAAGAGTCAGGTACTTGCTTTTGGGATCCCAATTAGGTAGTTGACTCCCAAAGCCAAGTCCTCTTCTGTTGCTACTGTGATTTGCTTGTAGCCATGTTAAAGCATAAGAGGATTTATTCCATTTGCATGTTCTGTCCAGTTCGTGCTTAACCTTACCAAGATCCTCCTTCAACACTCTTATCTGTTCATTTTTTTTATACAACTCATCCTTTAGTCTGCCTACATTTTCTTCTAAGATGAGTTGAGAGTTGTCAGCTGTCTTCTTACTGGTTCCTAGTTTCAGTTTTAAATTTTTAGAATTTAACTCTAGGACATTTGTTTCAAGGGGATGAACCTGGTTCTTCAGAGCAGTGTTTTCACTCACAGATTCACTTACTCTGAGTTCCAGGTTTTTACACTTTGCTTTTAACATTACACACTCCTTAGACAGTTGTTCCTTCTCTTTGTTTATTTCTTCAGAATCATCAATGAAGTCAAGTAATAATTCTGAGAGTTTTTCTTTGGAGAGGAACTTAATCTTGTTTTTGAGATGAGATATACTTACCTCTGATTCCTCATCTGATTCACCAATTTCCATGAGTGCTTGCTCATCTCCATCTTCATCATTTGATTCTTCATCTAAACTTTTTCCCCAAGCAGCAACCATAGCTTTTGTTGATGTTGTATTTTTCTTGGGATGAACCAGTTCCTTCTTCCGGTTCCTTCGTTCAGGTCTTTCCCTTTTCCATTCAACTTCCCACTGAGGACAGTTCTTGATGTGATGATCAGTTTTTCCACATTTGTAGCATCCCTCGTTGGTGGGTTTTTCTGGTGTCTTTTCCTTGTTGTAGTTTCCACCTCTTGAGATGCCCTTTTTCCTAATGAGATAGTTTCTAAATCCCTTGATGATCATAGCCATTTCATCTTCCTCCAGATCTGTTCCCTAAGTGATTCTCAGTGCCATGCTTCTTTCCTTCTTGGGAGCATCCATCTTCATCTAAACTTTTTCCCCAAGCAGCAACCATAGCTTTTGTTGATGTTGTATTTTTCTTGGGATGAACCAGTTCCTTCTTCCGGTTCCTTCGTTCAGGTCTTTCCCTTTTCCATTCAACTTCCCACTGAGGACAGTTCTTGATGTGATGATCAGTTTTTCCACATTTGTAGCATCCCTCGTTGGTGGGTTTTTCTGGTGTCTTTTCCTTGTTGTAGTTTCCACCTCTTGAGATGCCCTTTTTCCTAATGAGATAGTTTCTAAATCCCTTGATGATCATAGCCATTTCATCTTCCTCCAGATCTGTTCCCTAAGTGATTCTCAGTGCCATGCTTCTTTCCTTCTTGGGAGCATCCATCTTCATCTAAACTTTTTCCCCAAGCAGCAACCATAGCTTTTGTTGATGTTGTATTTTTCTTGGGATGAACCAGTTCCTTCTTCCGGTTCCTTCGTTCAGGTCTTTCCCTTTTCCATTCAACTTCCCACTGAGGACAGTTCTTGATGTGATGATCAGTTTTTCCACATTTGTAGCATCCCTCGTTGGTGGGTTTTTCTGGTGTCTTTTCCTTGTTGTAGTTTCCACCTCTTGAGATGCCCTTTTTCCTAATGAGATAGTTTCTAAATCCCTTGATGATCATAGCCATTTCATCTTCCTCCAGATCTGTTCCCTAAGTGATTCTCAGTGCCATGCTTCTTTCCTTATTGGGAGCATCCATCTTCATTGTCTACCTTATAAGTTCATGGGCATTGAGATTTAGAATTAGCTCATCCAATCTGAGGGTTTCCATGTTCTTGGATTCCTGAATAACAGTGATCATACTCTCCCAAGAGATTGGCAGAATCCTTGACAAAATCTTTTCAACCTTGTCTTCTTCAAGGATAGTCCTTCCAAGAGATTTTAGTTCATTTGTCAGAGTAGTGAACCTAGTGTACATCTCTTGGATGGTCTCTCCTTCCTTCATAAAGAAATTCTAATATTGAGAATATAGTAATGTACCTCTGGATCTTTTCACTTGTGCAGTTCCTTCATGAGCTACTTGCAAAGTGTCCCAAATTTCCTTAGCAGTGGTGCAACTTTGATTCTGCTGTACTCATCTGAACCAAGTCCACACACAAGCCACTTTTTGGCCTTGGCATTCTTTTCTCATTTTCTTAAGTCTTCAGCAGTGCAGTCAGCTATTGTCGTTGGCACATCTAATCCTTCAGTAGTCTTCTTCATGGTGGCCAAAGGACCGTCAGGACTATGTCCCATAGTTCATAGTCTTCTCCATTAAGTTATCCTTCATCATGTTCTTCCACCAGGAGTAGTACTGGCCATTGAAGAGTGTTGGCCTAGCAGTTGATTGTCCTTCCCAGTTCCTAGGTGGTGCACTCATCTTGATCTTTTCCTAAGGTGTTAGACTCTTCAAGGATAACCCACTCTGATACCAATTGATGTCTATCTATGTCAATACCACACAAGAGGGGGTGATTTGTGTGGTAACCAATTTTTGCGTGCAGTAGTTATAAAAGGACCAGGTTGTTCTATGTGTTCCAACTCCTACAGTTTGCGGAATAATAAAATGCGAAATTTAAAGAACACATCAATTTCACGTGGAAAACACCTGACACAAGGTGAAAAAACCACGACATACTTCCCAATAGGATTTTCCCAACCTCTACACTAAATCAATGAGCCAAACAACATTTACAAAATAAACTCTTTTGTAAACATAAGGATTAACTCTAACCCTTTGTGGCAAACTAGCCTCTAGCTATTTGCGACAAACTTCAAGTTAACTGTAACTTGAACATTCAATACCTGTTACAATTGCTTCTAGATAAAGCTGAAAGGTACAATTTGTAATCACCTACTACAAATAAACTAGACTAAAAGACAACGGATGGAACTGGTTCTTCTAGCTAGTTCAAGT
This sequence comes from Nicotiana paniculata, assembly GCA_005239505.1. Classification (NCBI taxonomy): domain Eukaryota; kingdom Viridiplantae; phylum Streptophyta; class Magnoliopsida; order Solanales; family Solanaceae; genus Nicotiana; species Nicotiana paniculata. Next base: position 12,019 of record MDKI01225372.1, read on the forward strand.
AGCTTCAGAGTCGGACACTTGAATCTCACACGAACTGCTTGCAAAATTGCCTTGCTAATTTTGCTCTCAATTCTTGCTTTGCTTCTGCTTTTGTGCGTCTGTACAATAAGAACATTGAATAATAAATAGGATTTAGTAGACAAAGAGATATACTAGAATTCAGATGCTACTCTTTCTTGGTGGAAGAGTTCTAGTTGATCTCAACTCCCTAAATACTCCTTTATATTGATTCTGTTCTTACTGAATAAGGAGTCCATCTCCCTATCAATTTGCAACATTTTCGATTAGGAGATATCTCTTTAGATCAGTGATTGTGTTTATCTCCTGCTTGTGCACCTCACGTGCCATTTACTCTGCATGTGTCTATGTCTCCAGTGATGGACCTGGTTCAACTCTGAGTTCCTTTGTCAATCTTCAAAATCATTCACCTTCTTGATCCAACAGGTACCCACACGAAGGATCGTGCCTGGAAGAAGTCTGAGTAACCCATGAGCTGCTAGTGTTTCGATCTTTGGCCTACCAGGGAGTATCTTTTACCCTCTTGTATTTACCCAATGCACATTTTTTAGTATGGGGTGAGGAGATTGTTTAGGTGACTTTTCATGCTATTTTAGTTGTGCTAGTTTAATTGAATAATATTTTTTTTTACAAAAATAGAAAAGATTGGACTTTTCCCGGCGATTGAGTTATTTGAAAATTTTCTTGAGGGATTTAAGTCGAAAGGAAAAAGACAAATATTTTCTTTTGTTAGGTAGTATAGCAATTCCTCCTTTAATTTTTCTTTGTGTCGCGGTTCTTTTTCAAGGGTTTTGTTTGAATCGGGTGCAATTAGTTTTATTTTTTTTAGGAGTAGGAGCCAGTGTGAGATGAATTGAATTGAAGCAATATCTTTTCACTTTGTTATGCCTTGAGAGTGAGTACTTTGGTTGTGACATTTAGACTCATTTTTTGACTCTTGTATAAGTACCTTAAATTGTATAAGCTTAATTTTGCTTAACTGCTTTGACTACAGTGTCTTGATGAAACCAATCCTAAGTGAGTTATGTGCCATGTATGTGTGAGGTTTGTGTCTTATTCTGTGCATTACATTTGATTTCTAGAACTTGCCCCGTGTGTTTTCAAAGTGAAATAATAGTTTTATTCAATCTTGGAAGTGATATTGACGTTTCTTTGTTGAGCCATATATATATTTTACCCGCCTAATTGTTATGTATCGTAGTTAACCCCTTTGAGTCTGAAATCCTGTTTCTTTGGCAACCACATTACAAGCCTTACCCATTTGTTTGAATTAACCATCTATTTGAACCTTCTAACGTCTCATGAGCACTTGAATTGTTATGAATTGTGTAAAAGTTAAAGTGTGGGGTGGTTGGTTTTGCTTTTGAGTGGAACTAATGAAATAAGGAGAAATGTGCACTGTTTTGAAAAAGTAAGAGCCACTTGAATTAAAAAAAGAAAGAAAGGAAAAAATAGTTGTATTGTTGTGAAAAAAAATATTCCTTGATAAGTGGTGACTCTTGATGTAATTGTACTTAAAGAAGTATGAGATAATATACATTGATGTGAAGGTGGAGTTTGGTTTGACATAAGTATGGGTTTGAATGTTAAAGTATATGTATTAAAGTGCTTAGGGAGGTGGAGTCACTCTTATATCTAAATGTACCTACCCGTCCCGCAGCCTACATTACAACCAAATAAAGTCCTACTTGATTCTAGATTGAATGAGCTCGAGTAGTAGAGTAGTACACTACGGGCAAGCCTATGGTGCATCTTTTGTGGCATATGAATGCTATTTCTGAGAGTGAGTGAATTCTTTCTATCTTGAGTTCCTAAGTATTCTTAAATTTTATTGTGTGGAACTACTCTCTTTTGTTGTGTGAGGGCACTTGATTCATGAAGGAAAGGTAATGTCAGTGACCTATATGTTAGAGTAAGTGGGTGAGTTGTGAATAATGCGTGGTATGTTAGAGTAAGTGGGTGAGTTGTGAATAATGCGTGGTACTTGTAAGTCAAATCTTGAGGTGAAGATGTTACTCTTTTGTGCTTAGTCTATTTTAAGTATTCTTGGTGTGATGAGTTAGGAGAATTGTTTTAAAAGGTCGTGTCTATATAAAGTGTAGTTTGATTACTCGAGGAAGAGCAATGGTTTAAGTGAGGAGTGTTGATGATAGGCTATAATTATGTATTTTAGTCGCTTATTACATTCTAATTTACTGCACTTTAATTGAGTTTGAGCTTTAATTGCTATAGTTTTGCACTAATTGTGTGTGTTTATGCCTTGTAGGAGTGATTCCGAGCTATATAGATGTTATGAAATGAATTCAAGTGATTTGGAGTTTTGAAGTCTGACTAAAATCCCAAGGAATTAATCCGGGATCGTGTTCGGGGATCAACGGATTATAGTTAAGAACGAACGAAAAATCGAGTAGGCGTATTGCGCACTGTCTAGTAAAATACACATAACTTTTCTATCAGAACTCCATTTGGCCTCAACATATATGGTTGGAAATCTAATTCAAAGGTCTACAACTTTCATGTTTTATGTGTTTCCAAATTCCAAACAGATCATGGTGAAAAGTGCACGGTAAGTGCGCGGTCGTGCACTGACCGCGCAAATGGGGCAGAATACTGGCTAAACTGCGCGGTCGATGGCGGTCAATGCGCGGCCGTGCACGTCCTGTCCGGGAAAAGTGTCCTTTTTTGCGTAGAAGAAGGTATAATTGTTTGGGCCCGACCCTACTTGGTATATATACATGGAAATACGGTATTTTGAGGACTTTTGACACACTTCGGACCTAAGGAGGCATAAACACAATAGAAGCAAGGCGGGGAATTCTTCTACGAGTTTTTCATTTCCTTCTTCCTATTTCCGTTATTGGTTATAAATTCTACTATTTTAGTTATGCATACTATTATGAATAGCTAATTTGTTATCTAGGGTTTTGATGGAAGCTCTTGGAAGATGAATTCTTGTTATGTTTTAATATAATTTAACCTTTAACTTTGTCTATCTGTTCAACTACGTGCTTATTTCAGTTGATTGAATGGCCATCGATTGACTGTGCCTATTTATTATGTGTTTCTTAATAAAGGATACATATTTAGGTGGTTGTTGAACAACGTCACTCCTAACATATGTGAGAAATCAATACAGCGGGTTTAAAGGTAGGTTTAGAAATAACAAAGCCTTGACGTGGTCACAATGAGCGGTTAGATAAAGCCAACTAGCATAGTTCGAGAGAATATATCTAGTAAATTGTAGTAATTTCTCGAGAGAGAGAATTACAACACCTAAAGTGCTCACGATCAATAGAGAATATATAGGCGAAATTGTAGGGAACATAGCGGGAATGATTCCAACATTTGGGAAAATCATAACTCTAGACCTGCTAAATTTAATCTCCAACACTTAGTATCTTTAGTTGTTAATTTACTGCTTTAGTTTCTTAGTTACTTAGTAAGATATAAGAATTGATAGTTTCTATGAGTCCACCAATTGTAAAAAGACCTGGTTCTTTACAAGTTCCCTCAGAGTTATAAATAGAGACAGTAAGTAAAAGAGGCACAGGATTTTTACGTGGGAAAATCCCAACTTAAGGGAACAAAAACCACGACCTACACTGGTAGTATTTTAAATTTACTAACTTGTAATCTCAACTATTACAAGTCACTTTGTAATTACTCTCTTACAAAGACTTCAACACACTAACTTGTAATACTTGTTACAAGCCACTTTGTTACTCACTAGTTACAAAGACTTTAACTTATGACTAATGCTAACCACAACACAAACACAAATGGTTTATGGTTGTTGTGTTTCCTAAAACAAAGCTTCTAAGAAATAAAGATAGGATATAATATAAATAAAAACACAAGATTACAACTCAACTAAGGACACCTAAGGACACGTAGTGAAACTGGTCCGTCTTAGTGGAGTTGTCTTCTTGTTCTTGACACACTTGAGCCTTCAATGCTGGAGCAACTCTTCAATGCTTGAGAGAATGTTAGTAAATGCTCAAGTGAATATCTTTTTTGTCTCCAAACAAGATATTATATTTCTAGGACATACCAAGAAGGATACCCATTCTTAGTTGGTACACTCTTCAACCAATGGGAAGTGACTGCTGCACTGTTTCTGCACTATAGCGTGCACAGTTGTAGGCGGTCACTTTCTATCACAGATTTCCAACTGTAGGGTTGACTTGTACTTCTATCAGGGGAATGTCAAGGGATCAGGTCCCTATACTATTTCTAGAGAGTCCAGGCGTACACTGCCTAGATTTCTTGAGTTTATGCTAACTGGTTGTGCTAGTTACGCATCAGGTCCTTTAACTGGTTCTTGACATAAAGTTTGTTAGATCATCAAAACATAAGACTAACCCATCAATTTCCCCCTTTTTTATAATGACAAACTTTTAAAATTGATGAACGGTTTTATAAGCTAACTTAACCAGATAAAACATTTGGGAACCAGATAAAACACCAGGGCCCCATATTGTTCCCCCTGACTATGTGCTTTCCCCCTTAATTCCTGCGCACATCAATTATCTTCCCCTTTTTGGCATTATAAAAAGGCACAAACAAACAGAAAACATAAAGAAGTCTAATATAGCTAACTCATGCCCCATGTGTGCACACAACATGATAGAAAACAGAAAAAGAAAGCAAGCTGGCATTATGTAGAACATTAGAAAGTTGATTCATTAATATCAAAAGATTTTGTTAAATACATAGAACTCTTTGCTTAGGAAAGAAAAGACTAAATTTGGACTATGAAGACGGGAGAAGCATGATGAAATCCACTTACCAACCACAAAATGAAAACTACCAGCCACAAACATCAAAAGTATAAGAGGACAGGACATAGACAGAAGTCTAGGGGGCACTAGAAGGGGAAGGCTTGGAGGAGGAGGCAGCCAGAGTCTTGAGAACCAAATCCATGTTGGCATTTGCAAACTTTTGGGGTTTCGAGGACCTTTTCACCAGGGAACTTGGTTCTTCCTCTGCATCCTCATCTACGTCCACCACAGGAATAGCGTCGTCCACCACTACTTTTCCTTGCTTCATCAGTCTTTTATTCTTCCTTTTAAGGCTTTTCTTGCTCTTTTCTAGAGCAGAATCAAGTGCCTCCTTCCTTTGTAGCCGAGTGGATGGTCTCTTAGAAGATGACTCATGAGTAACCACTTTCTTGCAAAGCTTTAAGCGAGCACTCAAAACCATCTCATCCTCGTTAGTTCATAGAGGGGAAGAATGGACTCCAGAAGTGGTGTATAGAAGATGGGTTCCTGGTTGGTTTCTGCGGGAGGAGAAACTGGTTCCTCACCAGACTTATCTTTGACAGATTCATGAACATGAGATTCGAATAAGACCATGGTCCCGTCATCTCCTAGAAATGGGGTTTCTTGCCCTGTGGCTCAGGCAGGGAAGAAGCTCCTTCAGAAGGAAGGCTTTTAGAAGAAATGGCCATGATGTTTTTGGCCGCCTCCTTTTCAGAAGACTCCATGGGAGTCATAGAGTCAAGAAGATAAGGGTTCAAATACTGGTCAGGATCATCCGCAAAAACTTTAGATGCATGAGGTGTGACTTTGGTTGGGGTTTCGTTGTGTGACTCGAAAGAAGGTGGATCAGTGGGTTTTGGAGAGAGATGAGTAGTGTCAGGAGGTAAAGAGGAAACATGTGTGGGAGTGATGACCTCTTGGAGAGTGGAGGTCTGGGCCTCTGGTGGAGAAGATAAGGAGTTTGTTGCAGACGGGGGAGATGATCAGGATGATTTTGCGTCAGCCATTGAGGAGATACGATCGAGGGTTGACAGGCAGTTACAATCTACAGAGAAGGGATATGAAGAGATAGTGCTGAGCAGTTAGAGTGGATAGAGGGTTTGATAACAATAGGGAGTAATAAAGAGAAGGAGGAGAAACAGGTTCAAAAGAAAATGACGGTAGGTGTGTTGGGAAAATAAAATGTGCAGGGGAAGTGAAAGGAATTGAGAGATGGGACATGACAAACGCAGACACTGAAAAGTAGGACGACGTGGAAGCAACATTTAATTTGTTACTTTTTGAGAAAGGCATAGGAAAACACATAACTACTAACATGTGGCACACGAACCAGGTCATGTACCTATTTTTTCCCCTTTTTTTTGAAATGTTTTTTGAATTTTTTTTTGTTTTTCAGCTTCCTTTTGTTCTACAGCGTCGTGCCTTTAATTTCTGTAATCACCATGCGTGTCTACCTGCAACAGTATTAGTGTGAGTTAGGCTTAGTCAGAAAACACTTTAGCTAAATGTACCTAAGATGTGACTCTCATAGCCAATGTAAGGGAACCAGGTCCTTAGTTAGGTTTCATCAACCCTAGTGCCATCCTGTTTTTCTCAAAGTGTTCCCTGCATAGTGCCTTGGGGAAGATGTATGCAATTTGATCTTCAATGCAGCAAAACTTCATTCAAATGTACCCCTTTTCAACATTATCTCTGAGGAAATGATATTTCACATCAATATGTTTGGTCCTTTTGTGTTGAACCGGGTTCTTCGCCATGTTGAGGGCGCTGGTGTTGTCACATAGAAGTGGCACACTGTCAGTGTATACCCCAAAATCCTCCAATTGTTGTTTGATACACAGCAATTGAGCACAGCAAGATGCAACTGCAACATATTCTGCTTCAGCTGTGGAGAGAGCCACTGAGTTTTGCTTCCTTGTCCCCCATGAGATTAGGCAGGATCCAAGGAAATGAGCCATTCCTGAAGTGCTTTTCCTATCCACTAGATAACCTGCATAATCAGCATCAACATAACCAACAAGATTGAAATTGTCACCTGAAGGAAAGTACAGAACCAGGTCCTGTGTGTCCTTGAGATAGCGTAGGATTCTTTTGGATGCCTTCAGATGAGACTCCTTAGGATTTGATTGAAATATTGCACACAACCCAACACTAAAGACAATATCCGGCCTACTTGCAGTGAGGTAGAGTAGAGATCCAATGATCCCCCTGTACATTGTTTGGTTTACAGGTGATCCAGAGTCATCCATGTCAAGCTTAGTTGCAACTTCAATACGGGTGTCTATCTCTTTTGATTCCTCCATGCCGAATCTCTTCAGCAGCTCCTTGATGTACTTTTGTTGACTAATGCAGGTTCCCTTCGTGGACTGCTTCACTTGAAGACCCAGAAAGAAGTTCAGTTCCCCCATCATACTCATCTCGAACTCACCACCCATGAGTTTGGCAAATTCCTTGCATAGTGAGTCTGTTGTTGCCTAAATATGATGTCATCCACGTACACTTGAACATAAGCAGGTTCCTTCCCCGTTTCTTTAGAAATAGTGTATTGTCAATCTTTTCTCGAGTGAACCCATTGTCCAGAAGAAACTTCGACAATCTCTCATACCAAGCTCTAGGAGCTTGCTTCAATCTGTATAGAGCCTTGTTCAATTTGAAGACATAATTGGGATGTACATGACTTTCGAACCCGGGAGGTTGCTTGACATACATTTCCTCATAAAGAAAACCATTCAAAAATGCACTCTTCACATCCATCTGGAATAAAGTGAATTCCATATGAGATGCAAAGGCAATACAAATTCGGATGGTTTCCATACGAGCAATAGGAGCAAACGTCTCATCATAATCAATCCCTTCCTCTTGATTGTATACTTGAACAACAAGCCTTGCTTTTTTCCTTGTTGTATTTCCATTTTCATCCAGCTTATTTCTGAACACCCATCTGGTTCCTATGATGGTTCTATCTGAGGGTCGAGGTACCAGGTGCCAAACCTTATTTCTCTCAAACTGATGCAGCTCCTCTTGCATCGCAGTTATCCAATTTGCACCCCTTAGAGCTTCCTTGATATTTTTTGGTTCTATTTGGGACAGGAAGGCTGAAAAGACTAGGGAGTTTCTGGTTTTGGATCGAGTTTGAACTCCTGAATCAAAAGGATTGATTATGTTATCAAGGGGATGAGAGCTTTTGTGTTTCCAATTTGGAACTTGGATTTGATTGGTGGAGGAATTGGATAGATCAGAAGGGTTTCCTTGCATTCCTTGTTCTGCTACCTGTGGGGTCCCTCGCACAGCATCTCCAACTCTTTCTTCAGCTTCAGTGGTGGTGATTTGGGTACCAGGTTCCTCATGTGGATTTGAGGAAGAGGTTGCATTGTCTTCACTTATTTCCCTATTCTGGCTCATCATGTCAGCTTTCCCATTTGAAACATCAGATTTTTCTCCAGGAACCAAGAGGGGTTCATTGCCTTGATCATCACCACATCCTTCCTTGTTTGAGGAAGGTGTCTCATTGAATAGCACGTGAACACTCTCTTCTACACATTGAGTTCTCTTATTGTACACTTTATAGGCTTTGCTTTGAGAGGAGTACCCCAAAAAGATTCCTTCATCACTTTTTGCATCAAATTTTCCAAGTTGGTCCTTCCCATTGTTCAGTACATAACATTTTCAACCAAAAGCTCTCAGATGAGTTATCTTTGGCTTTCTTCCATTGAGCAGCTCATAGGGGGTTTTGTTTAGGAAGGACCTGATCATACACTTGTTCACTAAATAACATGCAGTGTTGATTGCTTCAGCCCAGAAATGTTTTGCAATCCCACTGTCAATAAGCATTGCCCGTGCCATGTCTTCCAGAGTTCTATTTTTCCTTTCGACCACGCCATTTTTCTGAGGAGTCCTTGGAGCTGAGAACTTATGAGTGATCCCATTTTCATTGCAAAAACTCATCAAATTTTTCATTGACAAATTCTGTCCCATGATCAGATCTGATGCACGCTACTTTCAACTCCATCTTCACTTAGATTTTATTGACAAACGCCACAAATACTTCAAAAGTCTCATCTTTTGATCTAAGAAACAATGTCCAAGTGAATCTCGAATAGTCATCCACAATCACAAAGATAGACTTTTTTCCACCTCTACTTGGAATTCTCATAGGACCACATAGATCCATGTGAAGTAATTCAAGAGGTTTTGATGTGATCACATCCTTCTTTGGCTTAAAGGATGATTTAACATGTTTTCCTCTGTCACACGCGTCGCATACTTTGAGCTCTTTGAACTTTGAGTTAGGCAGACCACGAACCAGGTCCTTCTGTATCAGTTTATTCAAGAGAGAAAAGCTTGCGTGACCTAGTCTTCTATGCCACAATTTTGCATCATCATCAACTACCTTTAAGCAGTTTACCTCACCAGCTTCCAGAGATTCAAAGTCAGCAACATAGATATTCTTGTGTCTTTTGGCTATCAAAACCACTTCACCAGTTACTAGACTAGTAACCGTGCATACTTTGGACATGAATTCTACTTTATTTCCTTTATCACAGATTTGAGAAACACTCAAGAGAATATACTTCAATCCATCTACATAGTACACGTTCTTAATTGAGTGCTCAAGAGATCTTCCAACCCTTCCAACACTGATAATGTACCCCTTTTTTCCATTACTAAAGTATATATCTCCTCTTTGCAGGGCTTTCAGTGAGATGAAAATCCATGGTGTTCCCAGTCATGTGCTTTGAGAATCCACTATCCATGACTCGTTGTAGTCTTGTCCCGCTCACTGATCCCTACACATATGAATTAAGGGTTATATTTAGGAACCCAAACACGTTTGGGTCCCTTGTAGTTAGGAAAAGGGTGAATAAGAGATCTCCTAGTCCATGCAGGCAAGAATTGATTTTTCTTAGTGGGACCTGGTCCCCTCTTAGCAGTCACTTTGTCAGCAAACACTTTATTTTTCTGAATAGATTGAACCCTGGCAGGGCAGCTTTCGTTGAAGTGCCCATTGTTCCCACAGTGGGTACAAAGCCAATTTTCTGGGATAGTGACGTACTTGCTGTGAGGGTTGTAAGGAATTTTATCCTTTTGGAACCCAATCCCCTGCATGTTTCCACTATTATTAAAGTACATGGCAGTAACAACATCACTGGACCAGGTCCATTTCAGTGATTTTTCAAGATCAATTTTTAGTTTAACCATTTCAGCTTGAAGTTGCATGTTTTTCTCAAGTTCACAGCACAAGCTTGTTTTGACATCATTTAGTTCATTTTCAAGCTTAATGTGTGTCTAACTATCTATCTCCTTTCCTTTCTCTATTCTCACAGCCCTAGATTCTAATTTGAGTCTCTCAATTGTTTCCTCTAGGTCCGTAATCACTACCAAAAGGTCATCTCTTTCTTGCTCAACAACATTGATTTTCTCAGCTAAAGTATTCTTTTCATTGCTCAGGTTCTCCACTGTTTCCATCGGGTCTACCACCACTACTGTCAGATCATCTCTCTCATTTTCTACACTATTTGTCTTTTCAGCTAACGCTCTCTTTTCTTTCTCAAGGTTAATTATGGTCTTTTTTAAGTCCACAACTACTACCATTAAGTCATCCCTATCATTTTTTACACTGTTTATTTTACAAGTTAGAGATTCTTTTTCCTTTTCAAGATCACTTATGGTCTCTTCCAAATCTACCACACAAACAACCAGATCATCTCTAGATTGTTCAGCTTCTCCTAGCTCTATGGTCAAGACATCCTTATCACCAACTAAGTTGTAGTATGTATCAATAAGAACATTTGCTAATGATATTAATTTTTTAGAAGAGTAGGACTTCAAATTTCTCTGAACATCCCTGAAATTTACCTCATCATTGTCATCTTCTTCATCATCATCAGACTGGTCCATTAGAGCGAACAGTGAATCATACTCCTTAGCCTCGTTTTCTAATGCCATCATGGAACTATTTCCTGCTTCTGGTTCCTCTTCTAATTCACTAGAGGAGTCTCCCATGCAGCAAGAGCTTGCTTCAAAACATTGTCAGCTGCACTTTTTCTACTGAATCATTTGTTAGGAACCTGGTTCCTCTTTCCTGTCTTGTCAGAGTTGTGCTTGTAAGGATCCTACTTCAGAAATGGACAGTCCTTGATGAAGTGTCCTGGCTTTCCACACTTGTGGCACAAATCATAGTTCCTTGGTTTGCTTGAACTGCCTCTTCTTGGTATACCACCATTTATTCGAACCATCTTTTGGAATCTCTTAGTAAGATAGGCCATGTCACTATCTTCTTCACTTGAGTCATTGTGTTCAACTTTGAGAACCGGTTTCTTCTCCTTTTTTGGTTCTCTTCTCTCACTGTCTTTCTTCTTCTTCTTCATCTCGTATGTCTTCAGATTTCCAATCAGCTCATCCATGGTTAGTGTTTTAGATCTTTTGCTTCAGTAATAGCATTTACTTTGCTTTCCCACGAGCTAGGTAAGACACTTAGAATCTTCCGTACTTTCTAGGAATTATTTCTCCTAGTGAGTGAAGCTCATTTATGATGAAAGTGAATCTAGTGTGCATGTCTTGTATAGACTCATCATCCTTCATTCGAAATAGCTCGTACTCAGTGGTGAGCATGTCAATCTTAGACTGCTTGACCTGAGTTGTTCCTTCGTGAGCGGTTTGCAATGCTTCCCATATCTCTTTTGCTGATTGGCAAGCAGAGATTCTGTTGTACTCATCAGGTCTTATACCACATACCAAGATTTTCTTGGCACGAAAGTTCTTTTCCACAGCCTTCTTGTCAATGTCACTAAATTCCATCCTGGTTTTGGGCACCATAATGCCAGCCTCTCCAACCTTCTTCATGGGAAAATGTGGACCGTCACAAATGACATCCCACAGTTCGGAGTCTTCAGCCATTATAAAGTCATGCATACGAGTCTTCCACCATCCGTAATATTGACCATTGAATCTAGGAGGTCGGTATGTTGATTGTCCTTCTTCAAAGTTAGGTGGAGCAGCCATTAGAGATCCTTTCTAGGTGTTAACCTTTTAGAAAGAACCAACTCTGATACCAATTGATAGTTTTTATGAGTCCACCAACTGTAAAGAGGCCTGGTCCTTTACCAGTTCCCTCAGAGTTATAAATAGAGACAACAAGTAAAAGAGGCACAGGATTTTACTTGGAAAAATCCCAACTTAAGGGAACAAAAACCACGACCTACACTGGTAGGATTTCAACTTTACTAACTTGTAATCTCAACTATTACAAGCCACTTTGTAATTACTCTCTTACAAGGACTTCAATACACTAACTTTTAATACTTGTTATAATCCACTTTGTTACTCACTAGTTACAAAGACTTTAACTTATGACTAATGCTATTCACAACACAAACACGGATGGTTTATGGTTTTTGTGTTTCGTAGTACAAAGCTTCTAAGAAAGCAAGATAGGATATCATAGAAAGCAAAACACAGGATTACAACTCACCTAAGGACACCTAAGGACACATAGTGAAACTGGTCTGCCTTAGTGGAGTTGTCTTCTTGTTCTTGACACACTCGAGCCTTCAATGTTGGAGAAACTCTTCAGTGCTTGAGATAATGTTAGTAAATGCTCAAGTGAATATCTTGTTTGTCTCCAAACAATATATTATATCCCTAGGACATCCCAAGAAGGATACCCATGCTTAGTTGGTACACTCTTCAACCAATGGGAAGTGACTGCTGCACTATAGCATGCACACTTGTAGGCAGTCACTTTCTGTCACAGCTTTCTAGCTGTAGAGTTGACTTGTACTTCTGTCAGGGGAATGTCAAGGGATCAGGTCCCTAGACTGTTTCTAGAGAGTTCAGCCGTACACTGCCCAGATTTCTTGAGTTTATGCTGACTGGTTGTGGTGGTTACGCATCAGGACCTTTATCTAGTTCTTGACATAAAGTTTGTTAGATCATCAAAACATAAGACTAACCCATCAAGAATCTTAATCTTTATAACGTGGAAATTTATTCGAGCTTGTCTTCTTAGAGATATTGAACAATTATGGGGAAACCTTAGTTCTCTGTAGGATTCGACTTCGGAATCTCAGGCCGGATTATATTTACAGCGACCGCTTATCCTTTTTAGTACTAAATTTGGACGTGATCAGTCTCTAAAAGTGTTTTATCGAAATAATAAATGAGATATTATTTACCTTTCCCGTACGAGAATGACACTTATCGTAACCTCGGACACTACCCGGCAAATCAGCAGGTTTTCACCTTCTAGAGGTTTGGCCAGCAATGGTGGGTTCGTCAGTACTGTTCAAATTCTTTAGGTCTTGTTGACGTTTCCGGGTCTAGTCGAAATTCTTTTGATTTTTCAACAATAGTAATAGTTTGTGGCATTACTCCGATGATCAAGATATAAATCGACCGAGGGAGACTATCCGGCCTGTTAGTTGCACTTCCTTCCTGTTGGTCAACATGTTTGGTATGTCTTTAACAGCTCTAATCTGGGTTGGGTTGACCTCAGTTACACTGTTGGACACTAGGAAGCCGGGGAATTTACCCAATGTTACTCCGAAATCATATTTTTTTTGGATTCAACTTTATGTTGTATTTCGAAAGGGTAGCAAACATCTCTTTTAGGTGGTTCAAATGGTCATCCGTCTATAATGATTTGATGAGCATGTCGTCGATATATACTTCCATAGACTTCTTGATGTAATCTTTTAACGTTTTGTTGACTAGCATTTGATATGTGGCTCCCACATTTTTCAAGTCGAACGACTTCACGTTGTAGCAATAAGTCCTTTTTTTGTTTCGTAATGAAGGATGTCTTCTCTTGATCTTTTGGGTTTATCTTAATCAGATTGTAGCCGGTACGCATCTAGAGAACTCAACAATTCCTTGCTTGTAGTGGAATCTATCCATATGGGGCAAAGGGAATGAGTCTTTAGGATATACCTTATTTAAGTATGAGTAGCTAATGCACACCCTCCACTTGCCATTTTTTTTGTGCGACCATAGGGTTTGCTGATCATTAGGTATTTTACCTTTCTTATCAAAGCGATATTCAATAGTTTGGAAATTTTTCTCTTGATGACTTATATTTCGATGTGGCCCTTGCTTTAGCTTTTTTCTGCTTGACGGGCCGGTAGCTGTGATCTATGTTGAGCTTAAGGGTCATAACTTATAGGGGAATCCTTGTCATGTCTACGTGCGATCAAGCAAAACAATATGTGTTACCATGTAAAATTCAATCAAATTATGTTTATGCTCAGGGGTCCGCCCTTAACCAATGTAAACTTTCCTATCCGACCAATGGACGAAGAGAATCACTTTTTCCAAATCCTCGGTGGTTGACTTTTAAGCATCCATCTCTTCTGGCTCAATTATCTTGTCCCATATGTGTCATTTTTTGGTTCAAAGCTTCCCGACTTAGTTCTAATGGTCGGTCCTCGACGCTTCAAGACTCAGGCTGTTTTGGTTGTTATTCGACTGGTTTATCTTTGGGAGGGCATTCTCAACTGCAATCTAGTTGACCTCTCTGGATGCTCTTTGTTCTCATCAACTTTTTGGATACGCCACTTAGGAATTTGATCACTTGATGCAATATTGATGGGACAACATCCATTTCGTGAATCTATGGCCTCCCTAATATAGCTTTGTAGGCTATGTCTCCGGCCATTACTTGGAATAAGTTTCTTTGATCACTCCATCTACAAAGGTTGTCAAAATCACTTCTCATGGAATTGTTGAAATCGGAGATTATGCACGCCTTCAGGATGATTTGACTTGTGAGTTGCATTTATTCGTCTGTTCGCAGTTGGATGATATTTACTGAACTACATGGATCTATAAAAACTCTTCTAATGTTAGTGTCTAAATACATAAAGTTGTTCCCAAGACATTATTGTGAGGTATGATCAGGTTATCTGCATCCGCATCGTCGAATGTGATGCTCAAAACTCTTTGCTAATGTGAAGGCCACACTATTCACTTCTCCTCCTCTGAATATAACGTTGGCTACCCTTTCCGACTATGGAACATGAGGCATCTCCTTCTTTATCTTGTTCTTTAAGTATGAATATTTCCTTTTTTGCTAAAGAGTTTGGTGAGATATCCCTATTTGAGAAGATGATCTATCTTATTATGTAAGACTCTGCAATTGATGGTCTTGTGACCGTTATCGTTATGAAATTCACACCATAATTCCTAGATCCACTTGCTCGTGTCTGTCATCATCTCCTTTGGACATCTCACCTAGTCTCCAACGTCTTTGAGTACCGCCACCAATTCAGTGATGCTGACATTAAAGTTATAGCCAAGTAGTTTTAGCCGAAGGTGATAGTCATTGATTTTGATGTTTTTCAACTCTTTCCCCGCTTGATGTGGAACTATATCACTCCTCCACCCAGGATTCCCTTCTTCTCGAACCGGCCTTGGACTCCCGTCACTCTCTCGGCGAATGTGTTCAGATTATGGTTCACACCGGACCTTGGAGTCTTGATGTTTGGGTTCATATCGTCTGCCGGCTACTTTGGACCGATTGTTGTACTCAGTCATCTCCCTTCCATAAAATCCGGGAAATGTTAAGATATCACCTTCTTTTCGAAGCTTAGTGTTGTATCTGTGATATACGCCATTCGACGTCTTGGCCGTGAATTCCCACAGGCTCTCCCTCAATTTCTTCGAGGCTTCAAACCTACTTGGGTTAAAATTTCTGGTGAAGGCCGTGGATGCCTAATTATCCGGAACCTTGGGAAGTATCATCCTCTCCCTTTGTAATCGATCTATGAAGTTTCGGAGAAACTCTGTTCTTCCCTGCAAGATTTTGAAGATGCCTTTCGCCTATTTCTCTACCATTTGGGCTCCATAGTGCGTGTTGATAAAAACATTTACAAGTTTAGCAAAAGATCTAATGGAAATTTTAGTTAAATGGAAATACCATATTGGGTCTCCCTTTTTTAGAGTTTCCTCGAACTTTAGGACAAGCATTGGTCCAATTTATTCCATTATAAGGTTGTTTTATTTGATCTCAGTTGTGGAAGCCATGATTGTGGGTCGCAAGTTCTGTCGTACTTCAGGATATTCTGAATCTAGAACTTTTTTGGAATCGGTAGTGGGGTCGTGCTCGATTTCCATGTCTATTGAGAGTATTTTTATATTGGTTCCTTTGATAACGTGTGGACCTCCTGGGGCATCTACTCGATCCTCTCATTCTTTTCCTTAACCTGTTATTGTAGGTTAGCATTTTCAAACATACTTGAGCCCTTAGATCCAACATCGTTGAGGAGTCTCCCTGTCGCCGAATCTCTTAATTTAGAGTTTGGGGTTTTCATGTCGACGTGCTCCCTCGAAAGTAGGGTTGGAGTTTCTACCATTGCACCACCCACCAGGACTCTCAATGCCTCTCGATCTAGCATTCAACTCATATTGGTTTGTTAGAAATTCTTTCAATCCTCGTCGTTTTTAACCCCTACTAAGAGATCTTGTAGATGAGTTGTTCTTGGAGCGAGATGGCGAGGATCCGGCTGGCTAATCATTTGGAGTTCGTGTCTCGTCAGCCTATTATACTGGTTGAGCATTGGAAGTTGGAACCCACGGGCTGGCTGTTGACCCCAAACATGGTGTTTCATTCGAAGAGACAATTAACAAGTGAGAATGACAAAGAGTAAAAAAAACAGTAATGCGACTTTGTATCAAGCGTTCAATTGCTAGGGTAGGGTGCCAAAGTGTTTAACCCAAAGCTGGTTTTAGATTAAACAATTGAATTTATAGTTTTAATACCTCTAGCAATCAGATTGATCCAAAGCATATACATGAAATAAATGTTAAATATGAATAAGATAAAATAACATAGAGGTAAATGAGATCTTATTGATTGTAAGCCTTAAGGGGCAACAATAATTGAATGAGATACAATCCCGAAGATAATAGGGCAACATTGCTAATGAATACAGAGTCAACTCAATGAAAATACTAGAGAATGTTAATTGCTTTCAGATGATCTTTACAAATGATGTAAGTAGGATATTTATAATCGAATAGAGCGTGGTTGTTCCGAGATTTAAGCTAGCATTTTAGGGGTTCAATTAGTGGGAGAACGAGATCTTTGCTAATGGGAAACTCTTTGACGTAAAGGTCGGTAGCCATGATCTCTAGTGGGATCCGGGTGCTGTTGACTGCGCCTTCGAGTATGTTTGACCTGCTTCAGGTGCTTGTTCCTTCGGTTGCTTCTGCTTCAGAATAAAAGGGGTGGCTTCGACCATAGCTCCTATGCGTCTTTATCCTAACTTCGGAACTTCATCCTCCATATGTTTTCATTTTAATGTGCCACATGGCGAGGCATAGTTTCACCAATACAGTTGCAGTCAGCAATTGAGTGCTCCTACTTCAGGTGCATTTTCATACCAAAAAAGTTTGATTGAGTGTGCGCATCTCGCACTGTCAGAGATTCCCATAGGTTCAAAAATTGACTAAAGTTCGAAAAGCAAACCGGAGAACACACTGGATTTCTTTGCAATGAAAGAAGAATAAGCTAGGAGTCATCGCTAACACAAGCAACAACAATGATGTCATAACTTCCTTCGTCAATGCTGGAGTTTTCTTCATGCTTTACTTGAAAAGCCAGCTACTATAAATTGTATTCATTTGTCGAAGAACTTTTCTGTTGTTCAATACAAGATAGATCATCGGTCACACATTTAACATTATGAAGAAAGTCAATTCAGTTTTAAAGTCAAAACTCTAGTATATTTTTTCACATGTTAAGTGTCATGAGTTCCATTATAATATGTTGCAATCTAACATGTAGGGTATTTTTTGAACTCCGATATAGTCTACTAGAGTTCCATTTGTCTAATCTTTTTAGCACCGATTACTAGAGTTATTCTACGTCTCGGTTGGGGATTGTGTTAAATTTTTTTTCAGTGGCTAAATACTAATAGCTTTTTAAATGCTAACTAAACTCTAATAATAATGGTTAAAGTGGCTATTTTTCATTTTCTCCCGTAAATTTGGATGACTCTCTAAATAGCAGTCATACAAAACGACGACATTTGCAATTTGCGCCTAAAAAATCAATTAATTATGCCATATCCGAGCTGAACCTACAAATTGGTCAATCAAGTGATGGCCAGGCCAGTAAATAAAGATAAAGAGAGTAAAAAACACGGTAGTATTTGTTTTCACTTTCTTGTCATTTAAAACAGATCCGGAGCCGGAGGTGGTGGAACGGTCTGCACTCTGAACCCCCTTCCCAGTCTTTCTTCCATTTTCAGATCTCTCTGTGATTCCCGACGAGATCTCAAAAATTCCTCTTTTGCTGTCCTAAGGTTAAAAAAGAAGAAGAACACTTTCATCGGAGATATTTAGATCGACTGCCACAGGATCGCATTGATGCTTTCAAATCGATCCCGTTGATTAAAGATCTCTGTAGGTCAGGCGAAAACCAATAAAAAAAGAGAAAATGGCTGGTGGAGCTGCGGGAGGTTTCATAACTCGAGCATTGGAATCAATGCTCAAGGAATGTTCCAATAAGAAGTTTTCTGCTCTCCAAACAGCTATTCAATCCTATATTGGTATTGTATCTTCCTTTTCTTTTACTTGTTTTTATTCATGTTTGATCTTGTCAACCTATTGCATTTGAATTTGGGGGCAGCTTCACGCTTTTTCTGTTTTACTGCCCTTACTTATGAGTGATTAGATGGAAAATGGAAGTTAACCTTATGTGGCTTAATTGTAATTACATTTCGATGATGTTTAATTTGACTAAGTGGATTAATATTGTCATTTATTGTACTCTTGATCCCGAGGTAAGTTAGCTTAATTGCAATTTGACGTTATAAGTACTAATGCCCCATTTTGACAATATTTGATTGAAGTTGATAAAACTGAGTATTAGAAGTTAAGTTTAAAAAGAGTATTTTGAAGTTGAAATTGTGTTCAAGCATGAATTTTCACTTGGAGATGAGTTAAGTTCTGTGAGTGAAAACCGTTACTCATCAAACTAGTTTTTTCAACTTCAAATTCTCTATTTTAAGTTGAAGAATTAAATATTTAGAAAAATTGAAATATTATTTGCAAAAGCCAAATGCCTATCATTTGTGTGGTGATTCTTGTAATATTGTTAAACTTATGTTTCACTTTAAACAAGTATGCACTTAAACCTTTTCCATATTCGCTTGAACCCAACAGGCCTTGTCGCTTTTTTCTCTTTTTGCTTTTAAACCATTGTGAATGAATAACAATGAACGACTACATGGAAGGGACATTCCATAGCACATGTTGGACGTAGTTCAGGGTTAGATCTGATCAGGTGCTTGCATCGGTAATAAGTGAAGAGTGGTGTGGAAATCGATGTAGTAGAGGTTACTTAAAAAAAAGTACACAGAGTTATTTTATCTTTCTTAGGATTATGTTTTAAAAGCATATGTTTCCAAAGAAAAAGGAGAAGAAATATGGAGGTAGATGCATAAATAAAATGGTTTGTAGAACCTAATGTTGGATGATTGAGGAAGCCATGTGAATCTATGTTTCCTCTCAGCCACCTTAATTATGAGGTGCACGGAAAAGATGTCCGATGGATCATGCCATGAGAGTTCGTAAATTGAATAGAAATTTTCTGATGCATTATATCATGCGAAACTCTAGTCCTAAAAAGGATTAAGTGGTTTCTTCAAATTATAATCCGGTCTAAGAGTCCAGAGTCGAATCCTACAGAGAACTAAGACTTAGCTACAATTGTTCAATATCACTAAGAAGACAAGCTTGGACAATTTCTAAGTTACAAAGATTAAGAGTTCTCTTTTTAACTAATTAACTAACAAGTATTAAAAGCAGTATAATTATCAACTAAAGATACTGAGGCCTCATTTGTTTGCACTTAATGGAGATCTGAATCTTAATCATTTATATCTCAGTCATTAAGTGTGTTTGTATTTTAGCCCTAAATTTTAATCATTTAGATCTTAATTAAGTTTGTTTGTTTTTTCAATTTTATAACCATTTAATGAGCCTGAATAGGTCTTAATGATAAAGATCTACAACATAGTCTTAATATCATTAAGATATATTTCACTATTACTCCTACACTTTCACCGCTAATCACCATCACCACTGCTATCGTTGTCCCCCACCATCCAATATACATTACCACCATCCTCAACAACAACCACAACCACCACCACTGCCAGCTGAGCACGAAAGTCAGTTGCCACTACCACTTGCCATCATTTACAACCATCACCACCAACCACAATCATCAATCACCACTATCAACCGCTACTATATATCATCTATCACTATTAACAGTCACCACAACCATCAACCACCACCGTTAACTACTACTGTTATCTACTATTTACTACCCATAATCATCATTATCAACCAACATCACCACTAGCCACTAAGAATTGACACCCTCAATCACCACTGTTAGCCATCATCACCACCAACCACCATATAATTTTAAAAAAATATCTTATTAATATAATATTAAATTAATTAGTAATATTTTATTTGAATTTATGTTTATTAACTTTTAAATAAAGACAAGTTTTACACATTCATATTTAGAGAAAACAAAAACAATTTTAGTTATTCAATATACATATCATAATACAATATCTTATTATCCAAATGTGTATTCAGATTCAGACTTTTTAGCCTTAATACACATATTAATATTCAGATGTGTATTCAGATTCAGACGTCTTAATCTTAATAAAAACAAATGAGGCCTAAGGGTTGTGGACACGATCGGTAAAGACCTAGAGTTATGATTTTCCCACCTTTCGAAATCCTTTCCGTTAAGTCTCTTACAATTGCCTAATTTTTCTCTACCGGTCTCAAGCACTTGACTTATCGTAATTCTCTCTCGAGCAACTACAATAATTTACTAGTCATATTCTCTAGAATTACGCTAACCCGTACTTTCTCACTGCTCACTATGACCACGTCAAAGCTTCGTTATCTCTAATCTCACTTTTAAACCCTTCGTATTGATCTCTCATATACCTTAGGAGTTAGGAGTGACTTGATTCGACAACCACCTAAATACATATTCTTTCTCGAGTAACATATAATGAATAGGTACAACTGATGGCCATTCAATCAGTTGAAATAAACACGTAGTTGAACAAGTAGAGAAATAAAAAGGCTCAGTTATATTAAACGTAAGAAATTCATCCTCCGAGAGGTTCAATCACAACCCTAGATTAGAAGTTTAGGTATTCATGCTAGTATGTAAAAATACAAGGCTAGATTTCATAAAAATGGAAATTAGGAAGAAAGAAGAAAAGAAACACGAATTGAATCCTTCTCCTTGCTCCAAGCGTGTTCTTGCCTATCTAAAGTCTTGTGTCACTCCAAAGTAGTGTCTCTCCCCTTCAAAAGGATGTTTTAGGATGTATTTATATCAATTAGGGTTTGTATGTGGCGAAACTAATCAATCCAATCTCGGATAGGAATGCTGAAATCTGCGTCTACGCTCGCGCATTACGCGCTAGCGGACAAGATCCCAGCCATCGAGGATTTTTTCATTTCGCGAAGCGATCCGTGCCTTCTCCTCACTTTACTATTTTGTGCACTTAATTGTCTCCTTTTGCGCGTCTATTTTCGTGCTCCGCACGAGGTTGGACGAGCTCCCAGTTCTTTCCATCTCCACATTTTTGCAACAAATTGTCATCTTTTAATCACTTATCCTCCAAACTTACTCCTAGACACAAGAAACAAGTAATGAACATATTTCAATTCAAAAGCCATGTAATCTGTTGTAACTCACATGACGTATGAGATGAAAACACACTAAAAAACATGTACTTTTGGTCATTTATCACATTAGTATTACAAAATTTTAATATAAACGCGGTTGTACTACTGCATAAAATTTTAGGAAAGTAGGGCATATTTTCATTAAGGAAAATCTAATTGCACCTGGACTAAAATAACTAGTGAAACTAACAACATAGTGGAAACTAACATGGAGTCATGGATAACTTGATTAAGATTCCAAACATCATAATCAACTGAAGAAATGAGACTTCGGCTATTATAGGATTTTGTCAGAAGTGGAATGAACATGTTAACCAAGTTGATAGAATGCTTAATTTATGATAGAGAAGTTTGATGAAACAGACACTATAATCTGATGATCGGATAAATTAGGATTCCCCTCCGTGAAGCAATATCTCCTGAAATTTGAGAATTGAACAACTTGGGGGATGATTCTGAAAGATTTGAGGTTGTTATGTCTATGTGACTTACGCTCATTTCTAGTCACTCATCCTACATAGCGATGTAGTACCACAACAAAGTTATTAAAAAAGATTTCTGAGCAATTAAGTGTTTGAGACAAATGACTAACTAAAATGAGATTAAAAGAATAATTAGGAACATGAAGGACAAAGTATAAAGTCAAGATTGGAAGATAGGAGCTCGATCTACTATTATTATTTTATCATCATGATCTATTGGTAGATATGATTGTCGAAAGATATTGATAATAAAAAATAACAGGACAAAGATTTATTATCGTTGATATGATTAGAAGTTCCTAAGTCAATAACCTAAGGTCCGAGAGTGGAGTTTGATGAGCAATAGAAACTATTTATGAAATGACTACTTAAGTGCCTTTTATTAGGGGCATTTGCATCTATACTCGCTTTTTGGGTCATGTTTTAACTTACACCCGCGTTGGAAAAAAAATTGCAAGCGTACCCACTTTTCGCGTAACTTCAGGCAGACGTGCCTGAAGTACCAAAAATTTATGCCTGAAGTGTAGCTAAACTTCAGATATTTTTGCATGAAGTTTGGCCTGACTTGCAAAAGCAATCACGCAAACTTCAACTCATAGTGCAAATGGCAAACTTCAGTTCAATACAACAACAACATGTGTTGGCTGAAGTTTTTGTTTGTAATTGCTGAACTTAAGCATTCTAGTAGCTGAAGTTGTGTTCTGTATTTGCTGAACTTCAGCATGTTTTTACTGAAGCTTTGTTCTGTATTTGTTGAACTTCAGCATGTTTTAGCTGAAATTTTGTTCTATATTTGCTGAACTTCAGCATGTTTTAGCCGAAGCTTTGTTATGTTTGTGATGAACTTCAGGGCTGAAGTTTGTTTTGTATTTGCCGAACTTCAGCATTCTAGGAGCTAAATTTTTTGTTTATATTTGCTGAACTTCAGCATTCTTAGAGTTGAAGTTCTAAAACAATGACAAGTTGTCATTAAGATCCAGTTGCTAACTACTATTTATTATATATTTTAGTCTTAGAATAATGAAATTATCAAGAATTATCAGGAAATTTAAAAAGCAATACTCCTATAAAACAAGACCATTAGTAAAAGCACAGGGAATCAACTCGTGCTTTCGTGTTTCAATAGCAATTAAAATTAGAATTTCTGAACTGGACAACGCTCTCAATCTTCAGCATTCAGAAAACGAAGGAGGAGGAACTGAAGTTGTTTAAACAACGTGTACAAGTTAAAACTTTTAAAAAAAGTGGGTATAGGTTAAATGAGGGCGACCAAATAGGGCGCCCCGTGATCATCATCTATCTGGGATAGGAAATCTTACAACCAATCAAATTGAATATTTTTTTCTTCGCGGAACCAAAAAATTGCCAAATTCAATCAACATGTTTACAAATATTTTGTTCTTTGATGGTGGGCTTGCAAGTGCTACCACTATCCAAACACTTGGAGAGGCTTTTTCTCAGTTCGACGAAATACTCAACTCAAAGATCAACAATGACTCGGATATAGGTAGATCTAGAGGATTTGGCTTTGTTACCTTTAAGGGTGAGCACTCCATGAAGGATGCTATTCGAGGAATGAGTAGAGTGCTCTTCCTTTCAAGCCTTCTGAGTTCTGCCTTACAGTCTATAGACCTTATCTCACTAATCTTTTATTTTCTCTCAGGATTTTGTTTGAGTTGCTCTCTTTGTATGTTTAGTTCCATCTCCTTGAGTTTCAATTGGAAACAGAACCTCGACAGTTGTAAACGAAAGTGGTGGCAACTGTTGATCAACACAACCTACCTCCAACCGAAAAGTACTCTCTCTTCAAACATGACAACTTCATTTCGCACTTTTTCAATATATCATCCCAAATTGCTGTGGCTTTTGCCTTCGCACCCACAGGAATGCCCAAATATTTAACTGGGAAAGAGCCAATGTTGCAACCCAAGTTTCCAGTGCCTTCCTATAGATTGGGGATATCATTCATGGGGTAAAGAACACTCTGCAAAAGTTTATATGGATCTCAAACACTGCTTAAAGAAACAAGCATATTAGCAATTACTCTGAGATAAGGAGCTGTGCCCTATTAGGTTCACAAAAATTAAAGAGTCATGTGCATAACGAAGATGAGTGAGGTGTAAATCCGCCTGGTTCCTCAAATTGGAATTGAAATCCTAAATTCACCCCTTAAGCCTTGCTGTAGTTAATATCTTGCTCAAACTTTCCTTAACCAATTTGATTAATATGAACTCTATAACATAATCACCTATTCTAATAACTCCTTTGGTTGGATGGAGGAGGCTATTTGGAGTACTACGGAAGCTATTGTACTTCTTTCTGCCTTAAAATGACACTTACAATTTGGTTTTGGTTTTCTATGAAGAGAAACAAATGCAATTTTGTAAGACGTGTTGCTTCTTTGGCTTGACAATAATCAAAAGGGTATATATAGCGAGAAAGAACTCTTAAACTTCAAGACTAGTATATGCCTGTAGACTTGGCTTGTAGAAAGTAGTCTCCCTGTTTTCTTTTTCTTTGTGGTTTGACAATAATGGTATTTTGGGAGTGTACCACTGTTAGATGTGTAGGAAATTGTAGAACAGAAATTGTTGCTAGTATTATGTTTTTTGTATTACCATTGGAGGATATTTTCTTCTCTTCACCTATTTCTTCTGATATTCTTTTAGCATATATCTTCTTTCCTAGTTCAACATAAGCTGAATACATACATACACTTAAACTTGTCTGAATTTTTCATATAGCCATCTAAATTAAGCTTGTGGCTATTGAACACCTGATCTATGCATGATGCGTGCCTACATGGTACATAGTGTGGATATCACATTTATTGAGCGCGTGAACATGGTAAAAATAAGCTGACATGTATTTTCTTCTTCCTCATCTAATTTTCCTTATCTCTCATCTCTCTCAGCAAAATAAGACCCATCTTCCATTTTGTTCTTCATGATGATCAGAACTCGCCCAAAACACATCTTCCTTCCTCTGATTGTCTTGTTCTTTTTTGGGGCTTTTGCATTAATAAAAAAAATCCTGCAGTAAAAGAAACAAAAAATCTCCCTCTCCATATCTCTGTCATTTCTTCCTTCTGCTACATGAATTCACTGGGTGGATTTGCAATTATGATTTCCGCTTGTTTTCTTGCTCTAACTAATGATTTGTATTCCTGCAATTATTTTGGTTTTTGGTATTGCTTAGATTACTCGATTTTTAGATTTGGAGTTCAGTTCTCTTCTGATCGAGATCAGTCTCGAAGAAGAGGAGAAATTACTCTGAACATGATCTACAACTTCAACTCCATCAGAACTATTTAGCTTCACTTCTCAAACTCAAACTTGACACGGATTGTGCAAAACCCTAAGACCTGATCACAAATCTTCTTCTTTATCATTTGGTCAGACTTCAGGTGTTTCTTTCCCTTACATGATGGTGGTATATCTTAGGGACTGAAAACTGAAAGTTCATAGATTGATATATTTTGAAGACGTTAAAGGCTAGTTATAGGTATTATCTCAATTGGTGAGTGTTCTTTTGTTAGCTTGTTGGTGGATCTCATTTCAATGGTGAAAAAGACGAGAATACGTTGTTCTGGGGAAGATGAAGAATAATCTGGTAGGGGAGTTGAAAAAGATCATTTTTTTTCTTCTTTTTTGGCTCAAAAATAATTTTTCTCTTTTTCCTTTGGATAAAAGCCAAGTATCTTTCCTTCATTGCCTTTCTTGCCACGTTAGTGGTGAGTGAACTATACATATTATATTCTCTTATCAGTTTTTATGTTTTATGTCTAATAGACACAATTTAAGCATGAATCAGGTGTTCACTAGGTCACAAGCTTAGTTTGGGTGGCTAAATGAAAAATTTGGACAAGTTTAAGTGTATGTCTATGTATTTGGCCTTAAAAATATACTCATCATCAAGTACTCCTGCTTTTCTTCTTTTATCCTGGATCATAGAGCTCCACAGCCCTGCGCCAACGCGGGATGCTTCGTGCATTGGGCTGTCCTTTTTCATAGAGCTCCACGACAAGATTGACCTAATAAGATTATTGAGTATTTTAGTGCCTTCGTCAGCCTTCTTAAAGCTCTTGCATAAGCCGTACTGTTATAGACCAACCCGGACCTTTAGGAATTGAACTTGGTCACCAAGATGCAGACTTACAATAACAATGAAAGAAGGATGGTTAGTGTTTTTTCATGATACATGTTGAGTTGACATGACTTGGGTATTCTTGTCTCTCAGTGCTGGAGGGGTAACACTTGGTCCATTTCATTTAGAAGAGATAGTTTGAATGGCAAATCTCCAGAATTTCTCTCCTATCGAAAGATTTAGAGATGGTATCCCTCAATGATCAAGTGGAGTGTTGTTTGGTATGGAATGGACAACAGAATGGAAAATTTACGGTGAAAGCATGCTACAAGACCCTCAATAGGGGGGGGGGGAGTTAGCTCTAGCAATTGCCCATGTAAGCAACTCTGGAAATCTAAATACTAAAGCCCCATATGAAGTTAAATGTTTCATGTGGTTGGTGGCTCATGATGCATGCCTTACTCATAACAATCTATGGAGAAGAGGAGTGTTGTTATGCAACAGGTGTTTCATGTGTAATAGAGAAATGAAAAGTGGCAGCCATCTATTTTTGCTTTGCTCAGTGGCTGGTCAGATTTGGACATTATTCTTCCATCTTTTCAAGATGACAACTGCTCTACCTTATACAGTCAAAGATTTAGTAAGCTGCCGGAATGCCAGGGGCATAAGTAAACCATTAAAGAAGATTTGGAACACAATCCCTGCGTGTATATGCTGGAGTGTATATGGAAGGAAAGAAATGTGAGATGCTTTGAAGGGAAGAAAGTGTACAGCTACTTAAATACAACTGTTTATGGCTTTTGGCTTGTTGGTGTGATCTTTAGGATCTAAAGGATGAAAATAGTATGTTAGATTTCATAGACTCCTTACAAGATTAGGACCTTCTTTTTGTGTGCAGATATCCTTCTTTTTTGCAATTGTACAGAAGGGTAGCTGTCTCTTGTACTGTCTTAGCACCAACTTGGCAGCTAAGTTGTTGCATTTTCAATACACAATCTGCTTACCTTCTCAAAAAATAAAAAAAGTTTACCGAGATGGCCGATGAACATCAGACACAAGGCTGCTGTTAGTATCAACAATCATTGGCAACTACAACAACATTTGATTCTTGGCTTCTTCCACATCTATTATTATATTGTACCCCCTGTGTCAATTTCTTCGTTGTACGGTGCTGGCAGTAACAGGGGACTTTTGGGACTGGATGAGCTATCCATTGCCATGAAAGTATCGAGACACTCAATGTGAACTGCGTGTTTCATAATAACTTGGGAATTTCACTGAGTTCATTTTTGTCCAGGCAAACGGGCGACTATGGAGGACCCCACTGGAGGATTTCTGCAAAATTTTTGTTTAGCCTTTTTTTGGGATTTGTTAGATTTAAAAGCCACATGGCTTTGTTTCATACACTATTTTGCCACGTCGGACTGAAACTCACGTTTTTTATTTTTTTCACTAGTTAGAGTGAAGAGTTTAATAGGCACATTTTGGACATATGTTAGGTGTCTAATGGGAAACCACCTTAGTTTAAGTGTCTAAATGGAAAAACTGCTTTACAGTCTGTGTTTGGCCTATTAAAAATCAGCATTGTTGAATTATGTAGATTTTGTTGCATTTGTCTTCTGTATTCTTGTGCTTGTCTGTATCTGGTCATTTGCATGTCTTTATGCTAAATTTGTTATTGAACTGCTTGTTTTGGAACACTTTTCTGCTTCTGGCCCGTGTTAAAGTGAAGTGATTCTTCTGATTTTAATGCGTATTGCAACTCCATCTGCTTTACAGACAATTCAAAAGCATTTAATCAGCAAAGCTTACCCACTGAGGGTGATGCATCATCGTTAGCTGTAGATCAGAGGTGAGTGGTATCACATTGTTTCCTCTTATATACTTTATCTTCCAATTGTCAACTGCAAGTTCTTCAGTTTCCTTCTATTATTAGCTCAGCTCAAATATTGTTTTCAATGTCATGCCATTGAAATATTACCTTAGCTTATCAGATTTGATTGACTAGTCTGTGAGCAATGGGTAATCTACTGTCCAGAATGCTACATGATTTTTTTTTTGGGTAGAAATGAGATCACAGTGAAGTATTTCTTTTTTGGATACTGTTTCTAATCCATTAGTTGACTGGGCCAAGCCTCTAGTTCTATTATTCTTTTCTTCAATTTTTCTAACTCCGTATGTCTTATAAATTAATGCTCGTGGAATCACCTGTCTTGCAGTTCTGCTACTGATACAGAAGCTCCGAAAAATGAATCAGTGTCAGTTAACTCAACTACTGCTTCACCTAGTGGTGAGGGTACAGAACAGGTCAGTAGGCCAGCAAGCGAAAGTGGTACGATAGTGACAGCTTTAGCTCAGGCTGGCAATACTTTAAGCGAAGCACAGGCAGAACTCGTGCTAAATCCACTCCGGCTTGCTTTTGAGACGAAGAATGGAAAAATCATGGAGCTTGCTTTGGATTGTCTTCATGTAGGTCCTTGATGCTATCGTTTAGTGTTCTTTTGGCCCCTGCCACTTGGAAATTTATTTTTCGTTATTATTTAGGGTAAGTCTGCGTACGATGGACCCTTGTGGTCCGGTCCCCGGACCCCGCACATAGCGGGAGCTTAGTGCACCGGGCTGCCCTTTTTTTATTTAGGCTAGGCATCTTTAGTTTTTTCATTTTGTTGAAACTTCTTGCCATCATCCAGGTTACAAACTTGGGTAGATGCACTGGAGCTTAAAGAGGGGGAGGGGACTGATTACGATTGAACTGCAGCTATTTAATTTGATTTAAAACATCTGTCATGTCCCTCAGTTTGCTCTTTATTTGTTTCCCTCCTTATGGTTGAGTCATTTGTACCAGTCTTTCTAGTACCTGTCTTATATAAATGCCTGATTGAACATGAATAATTTAATTGTATATTCCAATCATTGCTTATTGAAATGACAGACGTCTTTGTATTTTCTTACGTTGAAGATTTAAGAACATTGTTGTGGGTGCTCAAAGATCCTCATTAAGTTTATCTTAATTTGACGGAATAAATCTCTGTTGATATCTGCAGAAACTCATTGCATATGATCATTTAGAGGGAGATCTTGGTTTGGAGGGTGGGAAAAATGTAACACTGTTTACAGACATCCTGAACAGGGTCTGCGGTTGTGTGGATAATATATCACCCGATAGGTAGAAACCTCTTCTATTTTTATTTTTTCTTGAGTATATTTCCTTTATGTTAAGTTATGAGGAAACTGTATCCACCTGTTAGCTATATGCCTCTTTTATTTGATATATTTATTGTATATGGAGTGATTAACTTTTGAGGAATCTATGCAGTACGACTCTTCAGGTTTTGAAGGTACTTCTTACTGCTGTAGCATCCGCCAAGTTTAGAGGTATGCAACTTTTGAAAGAGAGATTCCTTTCTTCTCTTTCTTTTTCTTAATTACTCTCCAGTCTAGTCCCAACTTACTTGACCCCCTTCCATCTTAAGTTCGTCCCCAATTTCCTTGGCTGGTTTCCTAAATGTGAAAGTTTTATATCGGTGGAAATCCAACTCTGCATAAATTACTACTTCGTTTGTCCCATCTATCTTTCAATTTTGCAATGTCCCAAAATTTTGACACCATTCATTCTCATGACCTTCGATAAGTCAAATTTCTTTTTATAGTTAAAATCTGAACTTTTATGTTACATTGCTATTCAGTTATTTGCTTAAAATTTTCTTCTACTACTATTAACAAAATATATTAGTTAAATTAATATCTTAAACTCCATGTCAAATCAAAATCCATATAAAATGAGATAGAGTTGTCATATAAGAGGAGATGGAGTAGTATTCTTCTAAAAAAAAAAGATGAGACGGAGTAGTATTATATTACACTCCATTATCTCCTTTTATCTCCCACTATTACCATCTCGATGAGTCATCTAGTTTGTCCATGGCTTCGATTTTTTATAATAAAAAGTTGTAGCTTGTAGTCTTTTTTGTTTCCAACAACAAAAATAACAACTATTCCTAAACTCCAGCCTAGTTGGAGTCTGTTGTATGAATCCTCACTACCTATTCATTCCATGTGGACCTCTTTCAATATTCAATAATTTAGAGTTTCTATGTCTTTTTACAAAGATACAAACTTCTAACTTCTAAGCAAACTAAAAAGACCCCCGACAAATATTGGGCCTAATGTAAGCGTGTCGACATGACCATGCCTTAATCCCAACTAGTCGGTAATGCTTATAATAAATCTTTACTTTTATGTTTTATTTTTCATTAATTCTGCATCGATTCCAAAGATTTTAGGTCTTTAAGACAACTTCCTTCCATGTATCAATCATCATGTTCTTGCACCTATCAACCAATGCATTTGGAGGTATGCATAGGACATGACAAAACAATCTCTAGCGAGCTTCTGTCATTTAATCCTCTATATGTGCTATTTGTAACTTCTGTTAGATGTGATAATTTCTCATCTTGTCTAATTGTTTATGATCACACATCCATCTAAACATTCGCATTTCGAAGACACTCATCTTGTGAATATTATTGGGACTTGGGGGCCCAATATTCGATCACATATGACATTGTTGATCTTACAATCGTTCTATAAAACTTGTCTTTCACTTTGGTAAGTATCCTCTTACCATAGAACACTCTCGCAGCACTCCTCTACTTCAACTATCCTATTTTAGTTCTAAATGATACATCTGATCTATGTGAATTTCCAATCTTGTCTAATCTGGTGTGATCACACATCTATCTTTTTCTACGATACTTGTCTTGTTGATATGTTGGACCTTGAAGATCCAACAGTTACACTATTGGACTTACGATTGTTTCGTAGAATTTGCCTTTCACTTTGGTCGATATTCTCTTATCGCAAAATATTCTCATAAAACTGCTCCTTAGCCATCCTATTTTAATTCTATATGATACATTTCATCTACTATACCATTTCCCTGGAACAGTAAGACTAGGTATTGGAATTGTCAACAATTAGGCACCACAATTCTATCTAATCTCCCCTCACTTCACTTTTCTTAAGTTAACTAAACTTGCAGGGAACATATGTCTTCTATTTATTCTAGAATTCTTATGCTCTAAACTTCTATTATCCATGCAAAATCTTAGCTAATATGAGCTAATACTACTTTTTTTCCCCATCTTTTTCTGATGTCTTTTAGAAATATACTCTATCTATGCTGTAAAAGATTGTTTTGTTTTTTTTGGTTCTATCACAAAATGGTGCCAATTTCCTTAAAATGAGAGCTCTATTACCCTTCATATCATACAATAAGTTAATGCTTTTCTCTAACTGTGTTGCATATATGTTCTGCGTTAACTTTTTTAAATTTATATTTAAAATGATAAATTTTTACTTGCATGTACACACCTTTATCTAAATTTAATACAGTTGGATATTGTTTAAAAGGGCAGCCCGGTGCACTAAGCTCCCGCTATGCGCGGGGTCTGGGGAATGGCCGGACCACAAGGGTCTATTGTACACAGCCTTATCCCGCATTTCTGCAAGAGGCTATTTCCATGGCTTGAACCCGTGACCTCCTGGTCACATGACATCAACTTTACTACATAGCGTTCTCTGTTCACTTTTCTTAAACAACAATTGGATATTTTTTGAACCTTAAAAATACATAATTAAATTAAATAGTTGGATGTTTGATGTTTGCTTTCTAGATTTCTCAATAATTTTCTAATTATGAGATCTCATACTACATAGCGTTCTCTTTTAGCTGTTCTTAAATTTACATTTAAAATGATAAATTTTTACTTGCATGTATGCACCTTTATCTAAATCTAATATAATTGGATATTCTTTGAACCTTAAAAGATAAATAATTAAATGAAGTTAGTTTGAAGTTTGCTTTCTAGTAAAATTTTCTAATTATGAGATCTCATATTACATAGCATTCTTTTTTTTTCTTTTTCTATTGGTATTTACCTTCTGAAGCGATTTCGAAAATGAGGTCTTATGTATCAAAGAGTAGTCAAACCACTGGCTGGCTGTTTTTTCTCTAATATATTTTCAAAATTAGGTGTTAAACAGAAAGCCTCAAATCTTCTTCTAACAAATACTAAACTAAAGATTTCAGCTGTTTTCTTATCCACCGTGCTAGGTCAAACTGGGATTGTTATCTGGGACAAAGGCAGTCTAATTCTTAAGTGTATTACTTACTTTTACTCGGATAATCCATTTACTGATAAATTTTTTATGGCATACATGGTCTGTTCAATGCAATATGCAAATAACATAGAAAAGCCTAAGGGACCTGCTTGGACTTTAAGCGCAAAGCGTGACTGAGATGAACGCTTTACTGAACATAAGTGCACGCCAAAAAAGTAAGTACTATGTAATGCAAGAAAAACATAATAATGTACACTAACAGCAATATTATAGACTAAAGAATTGAAGAAAACTACAATTCAACATATGAAGTAAAACTTAAATTCAGCCATTTTATGTTTCTCATTCAAATGTGAAAATGCTGTTTTAAGTTCAGAGTGGTGATTAATTTTCTTTTCGGAAAAGGGTCAAAACTGTCCTTGTACTATTCAATATAGAACAATTATATCCTTTGTTAAAAGTTGGTATCCGAACTACCCCTGCCGTGACCAATTTGGCTTGCTTATACCCTTTTCGACTCATGTACTTAATTTTTGGATATTTTTAAAATTTAAATGTTTTTTTGCTCTAATAAAAATGCCACTCGTCCAAATCAACCCCTCTTTTTACTAGAGCCCTCTCCCCTCCCTCACTTTTACATCTGACCCCAGGCCCCTTATTTTGTTTTACTTTTTTATTTTTTTTTCTTCTCTTTTATTTTCTTACTCTTTCTTTTTCATTTTTTCTCAACCTCCATCATTGGCAAACTCCATCAACACCGTCCCTCAACCACTGTAGCACCACTGGTCCACCACCCTTTTCTTTACTACTCTTCTCTCCCTACCTAATTTTCTGCTAAAATACTTCCTTTAATCCCAAATCACCATTGCCCGTCTCTCCTTAGCGCTCTCTCTCTCTAGATTTTTACCGTCATCTTTATCTTCTTCAACTTCTCCAACTTTAGCCATAGACGCTGTTCCATCCTTTTCACCCTCATTATTGTTGGAACACCGCCCTATCTCCTCCAATACCGCCTCTCCACCGCCACCCTTTCTGCATTGTTCCGCCACCCAAAAGCTCCCTCACCTCCAAAAAATCAACCACCATAGTTCACTACCAATTGAGATCATTGGTCCTTAGTAGAAACCATTGAAATACTATTATACTTCCAACCGACGAGCTTCACCACTTCCAAGGTTGAGATCCGACTGGAAATTATTTTACAAAGAAAATGCCCAATCATTTGCCATTGATGGAGATTGAAAAGAGAGGAAGAAGAAAGAAAAGAGAATGAAAGAAGAAAAAATGAAATTAAAAAAAAACAATTTGGTCAACATGCTGAACTATGTGAGGAAGAAGAAGAGAAAAAGGTAAAATTTAAATAGGGGCTAGGGGTTGGGTGTAACCACTAGGGAGGGGAGGGGAGGGGATCTCTTAAAAAGAGAGGGGGCAGGTTATTAATTGGGACATGTGGCATTTTTAAAATTTAAAATTACAAAAACTAAGTCTGTAAGTCGAAAAGGGTACAAGTGAGCCAAATTGGTCACGGCAGGGGTAGTTTTGATATCAACTTTTAATGGAGGGTATAATTGTTCTATATCAAATAGTACAAGGACAGTTTTGATCCTTTTCCAGTTCTCTTTTCCCCTCTGAAAGACAGTCTGTGAGCATTGAGTTGCACATGTAAGTGCCTTGGTGCTTGCACTAAGATTTGCCTAAGCGAGCTAGACATAGGTCACATAGCTCTCAACCTGCATTATATTTTGTCTAAGCGAGCGAGGCATAGCTCTCAACCTGCACTATGCATAGTTTCATGACTTAAGTGTCCTCAAGCAGGCATTTAGCAACATTTTTCTAATGTAACTGAGAGAGTACTACATTTCGGGATACCTTAGTGTGTCCCCCTTCGTATAGCTATTGCCCAGAACATTGATCATTATTGCTTTTATGCACTAAAAATTGGTAGGAGTAGGATCTTTCTGTAATTGGCAGGCAGGAGACTTTACACATTTTTTCTATGTATGCTTTGTCAAAAAATGCAGTTCACGGGGAGTCGTTGCTCGGAGTTATTAGGGTGTGTTACAATATTGCTCTTAACAGGTATTGGTTTAATACTTCATCTGAAGGTGATTAAGCTTTAATTTCAATTGAAGCTAATAATGTCTGGTTTGGCTGTTTAGCAAAAGTCCAATAAACCAAGCAACATCAAAAGCCATGCTAACTCAGATGCTTAGTATTGTATTCAGACGGATGGAAAATGATCTGGTATGTGAATGAATCGTTAACTGAACCAGTTTTTTGTTTCTTCTTTGAGATGCTTTTTGTGGAGTGGGGGTGGGGGTGGGGTGGGGGGTGGGGAACCATGAATTTACTTTTTGTAGACCCTTAATAACTTCTTGCAATTCAGGTTTCTAATTCATCTGGATCTGTTGCTCACCAAGAAACTACTGATACTAAGGGGTCAAACGTAAAGGTTGAGGAAGTGTCATGTAATGATCCAGAAACTGAAGAAATAACACAAGGGGGAGATGCACCTAACGTTATTCAGGCTAAAGATACATCTGTTGCATCAGTTGAGGAACTTCAAAGTTTCGTTGGTGGTGCTGATATTAAGGTGTTTTGCATATTATCTGAAACTTCATTCTTACTAACGCCATTACAGTATTGTCATGTAAAAGCTTATGATAAGTACCTATTATAATTTCTCATTGGAATATAGGGTTTAGAGGCTGCTCTTGAGAAAGCCGTGCAGCTTGAAGATGGTGAAAAGGTCACAAGGTATGTATTCAGGGTTGAGGACATGATTCTTGTAAAGCAAACATGTTTTGTGGTGATGTTTAACTACATTTTACAAATTGTATGACAATTTATAACTTTAACCAGAGGAATTGAGCTCGAAAGCATGAGTCCTGGACAGCATGATGCCTTACTTCTTTTCCGAACCCTTTGCAAGGTTTGCATGACTGGTCATTGATGCCAAGGTAATTAGGAAATCTGTGGACTTTGTATTGATAGAAACAAGTTTGCAGATGGGCATAAAGGAAGACAATGATGAAGTTACCGTTAAGACACGCATTTTATCCTTGGAGCTACTTCAGGTAAGCATTATTTTACGACCTGTTTGATTGTTGTTTCCTATCGTTTCCCAATGTATCGTTTTATATTGTATTTTATTATGGTGTGTGAAATGATGTTTGGATAGGTTGTATTGTTTTTCGTTGTTAATACCATTTTTCTTGCTTGGTTTGACTGTACTGCACAATAACTACTAAGTTTACTAAAATGCCCTTAATTACTGTAGATGTTAAACTTATCAACAATTGAAAACTAAAAAAATGATGATCTTTGTCAAGAAAGTAGCAAGGACTATAACACAGAAAAGTTCTATTAATTATGTGTAAAGTGTTGTACAATGCCTTATTTATATATCGTGATTAATTACTAACAGGTATCTATTTCTCGATGTGGGATACTATAAATTACTAACTATTTAACACTCTCCCTCAAACCGGCGCATATAAATCATATGTACCGAGCTTGTTACAGATGTAATTAATACGAGAACCAGTAAGAGACTTAGGCCTCATTTGTTTGCACTTAATGGAGGTTTGAATCTTAATCATTTAGATCTCAGACATTAAGTGCGTTTGTTTTTAAAGTTTGAATCTTAATTATTCAGATCTTAATCATTAAGTGTGTTTGTTTTTATTACTTCACAACCACTTAATGGGTCTGAATAGATCTATATGATTAAGATCTATAACAGAGACTTAATTTCATTAAGATGTTATCATCCATTTTTATTATTAATTGCCGCCACCGCCTACCATTATCAATTACCATCATGCCACCATCATGACCATACTAGCTCAACCACCACCACCACCACCATACCACCATCATCCTCAATCATAACTGCCACCATTATCGACTATCACCACTCCTACCACCGTCATGCTCTACCACAATCAATACTCATCCACCTCAACTATCACAACTAACCACCCATCACCATCAACAAACACAGCCATCACTGCCCATCATTATAACCTACCACCACCTTCCTCAATCACAAATACCACCACTACCCACCATTATTAACTATCACCACCCACCACCACCATCCTCAATCATAATCGCCAACACTATCAATCGCCACTAGCTACTACGCTGAACCACCACCAACCAAAACTTCCACCAACCACCGCTTCTAGTCGGAATTAACCTGTTAGCCATCACCACCAACAATTATCATATTTTAAAAACTTTATATTTGATTGATACAATACTAGATTAATTAGTATTTCATTTAAAATTTATGTTTATTAATTTTCAAATAAAGATAAGTTTTATACATTTAGATGTTAAAAATCAAACAGTCTTAATCAGTTAGTATTCAGAACTTAATACACATCTTAAATTTTCAAGTGTGTATTCAGATTCAGACATCTTAATCTTAAAAAAAACAAATGAGGCCTTAGTGAAAATACATGCAAACTGATCATTTGACTTCACAAACTTTGTAATAATATCTCCCAAGAGTATCTTTTCCCTGACACAGTGACAGTCGATCTCAATGTGTTTAGTCCTCTCATGGAACACCGGATTTGATGCAATATGAAGAGCAACTTGATTATCACACACCAGTTCCATCTTGCTGATTTCTCTGAACTTCAACTCCTTGAGCAACTGCTTGACCCAAAGTAGCTCACACGTTGTCATAGCCATGGCCCGATATTTTGCTTAGGCGCTAGATCGAGCAACTACATTCTGTTTCTTGCTCTTCCAAGAAACCAAATTACCTCCTACTAGAACATAATATCCAGACGTAGAACGTCTATCCGAAAGTAATCCTACCCAATGAGCATCTGTGTACCCAACAATCTGCTCGTGGCCTCGATCCTCGAATAGTAATCCTTTGTCTAGAGCTGACTTTATATACCGAAGAATGCGAACAACTGCATTCCAGTGACTATCACAAGGAGAATTCATAAACTGACTTACAACACTCATATGAAAAGAAATGTCAGGTCTAGTCACTGTGAGGTAATTCAATTTGCCAACCAACCTCCTATATCTCGCATGATCGCTAAGAGGCTCCCCTTGTCTTGACAGAAGCTTAGCATTTGGATCCATAGGAGTGTCAACATGTCCGTAGCCCATCATTCCTGTCTCCTCAAAATGTCCAAGGCATGCTTCCGCTGTGAAATAACAATACCTTATCTAGACTGAGCGACCACAATACCTAGTAAATACTTCAATCTGCCCAGATCCATAGTCTGAAAGTGCTAAAAGAGATGCTGCTTCAGATTGGTAATACCATCTTGATTATTGCCAGGAATAACAATCATCAACATAAACCACCGGGTAAATACATAGATTGGGGGCAGAGTGCCGATAATACAAAGTGATCAACTTCACTACGAGTCATGCCGAACTCTTGAATAACTGTGCTGAACTCAGTATTATCAAAGGTGAAAAGCGCAAAAAGAGCTCTAAAGTCTGTTGGGGCTTTAAGCGCAAAGCGCAAACAAAGCGTAGGCTTTAATGAAGAAAGCCGCAATTGGAAAAAAAACTACAAATATGTATGTGTAGTTCAAGACTAATATTTATAAGCATGAATACCAAATATATGGACGAAAAAATTGAAGAAATTTACGATAAAGTAAAATATCAATTGTCTAGTGTTGACTTTTCAGGATTACACTGACTGGCTAGGAAAAGTATGCCTTGGAGCCTTGATGATAATACTAAAGCTCCCGCTGCGACGCGAAGCGCTCTACCTGTTTTGAGCCTCGCTTTAGGGCTTAAGCGCGCCTTTGATAACACTGTCTGAACTTACCAAACCAAGCTCGAGGAGACTGTTTCAAACCATAGAGGTGACCTACGCAATCGACATACAAGACCACTAGACTCCCTCCTGAGCAACAAAATCAGGCGGTTGCTCCATATAAACTTCTTCCTCAAATCACCGTGGAGAAAAATATTATTAATGTCTAACTGATAAAGAGGCCAATGACGAACAACATTCATAGACATAAAGAGGCGAATAAATGCTACTTTAGCCACGGGAGAGAAAGTATCACTATAATCAAGCCCAAATATATGGGTGTATCCTTTTGCAGCAAGACGAGCCTTAAGCCGATCAACCTGACCATCCGAGCTGACTTTGCATAAACCTAACGACAACCAACAGTAGACTTAATTGAAGGAAGAGGAACAAGCTCCAGCCTTAAGCCGATCAACCTGACCATCCGAGCTGACTTTGCATAAACCTAACGACAACCAACAGTAGACTTAATTGAAGAAGAGGAACAAGCTCCCAAGTGTCACTTGCATGTAAAGCAGACATCTCGTCAACCATAGCCTGTCGCCATCCTGGATGAGATAGTGCCTCACCTGTAGACTAGGGATGGAAACAATGGACAAAGATGATACAAAATCATAATAAAGTGATGACAGACAATGGTAACTTAAACCGACATAATGGGGATTAGGATAAAGTGTGGATCGTACACCTTTTCGGAGTGCAATTGGTGGACTAGGATGAAACAAGTCCGCAGTAGGTGCAGAATGTGATGCAGGACGTGAATCATTTGGACGTGGACGACGAAGGTAAGTCAAGAGTGATGGCCTTGTGGCCGGGGACACAGGAGGAGATTGTGAATACACAATATTCGACAAAAGTGATTTATTACCAGAGATATGATCAGATGCTCTTGAATCCATGACCTATGGTCCAAGAGTACTAGACTCAAAAACACAAGCAAAAGAATTACCAGCAACAGGAGTACCACTCTAAGCAACCGAGGCTACTTGTGGAGCTGTCTGCTCATTTGGTTGATACTGTAGGAACTCATTATATTCCCTTTAAGATAAAGAAAATCCTTGATTACCTGTAGTCTCGGTCTGAGCAACATGAGCGTTTCTAGATGGTCGACCGTGTAAAGAATATCACACTTCACGAGTATGTCCAAGTTTATTACAATAAGAACACTTGGGTTGAATCTCCCAAAACGACCTCCTCCTTGTCAATTCTCC
The DNA here is from genome assembly GCA_005239505.1 of Nicotiana paniculata. Taxonomy (NCBI): domain Eukaryota; kingdom Viridiplantae; phylum Streptophyta; class Magnoliopsida; order Solanales; family Solanaceae; genus Nicotiana; species Nicotiana paniculata. The sequence goes on from MDKI01225372.1 coordinate 51,248, forward strand.
ATAGCCTGAGATGTCCGATTTTCCATTGTCTGAGATGCTAGAATAGCGGAATCAACAGTTGGTGGTGAGACCATTGTGTGACTGGGTGGCACAGCAAGATGAAGCAATCGAGAGAATAGTTCATCAACTGTAGGCACCGAAGGACTAGCCAAAATTTGGTCTCTCACCGAGTCATGGTCATTAGGCAGTCCAAACATTTTTGTGGTTGCTCTTGTTGTTTTTCAATACTAGCAGTGACTGACATCTACTTCTCAAATTCCTCCATAACTGTCTGCACCTGTCCCAAGTAGACATATCCAATTCTTGTTTCTTTAAGTTTGTCATCTGAAATTTCACATCATAAAAACGAGATATGTCATTAGTGTATAAAGTATGACCCTTTCTCCAAAACTGAATAGAACATGTTTTGGAATGGACGAAACTAAGGCATTATCTTGGAATTAATCGATCGCCACAACAAACTACATCATTGAGCATCAACTTTCTCCCGGAGTGCTTTGGCCTTTTCATCTCCATCACTAGTCTTCTTGGCTAGTTAATCTTTACACCTTGACCCTTGCACCACAATTCAACAAAAGAAGCCCAATCTAAGCAGTTTGAACTTCCCATTAGGGGTTCCGAAGTAATCATCAAACTTGATTTTCTAGAACCTATGCTTTTAGAACCAAAAACATCAAGTCCCAAAGACATTGTTGGACCAAATAGCACATACAATAAAGAACAATAAAAAGCTCATAGGAACAGTGAGAAAAAACATTGTCTCTCGCCGGAAACTGAACCATCACCAGAATCTGCAAATAGTTGCCGGAAAATACGAGAAGTTGTCAGAATTTGGTGTTACTTGGACTGGTAGGCTAAGAATCACCTCGCAAGCCAACTGTCCCAAAGGAGTTTCACCAAAAACTGGCCGGAAAAGGGCTCACGTGCCGGCGCGTTGCCGGCGCCAGAGGTTCTGGCCGCGCGTGATGGCGCGTGACAGGTCTTCTGCCGGAGTGGTTTCTTGGTTTTTGGTCACCGGAGCCTTCCAAGTTGGTGGTGTTGATTTTAGCACAACATTCACCCAAAAGGAAGTGACGCGATCAGATCTGGAAAAAGTCGCCGGAAGTTGATGCACAACGGCTGTCCGACCTTTCCGGAGTTTCTTACGGGTGCTCTGATACCATGTGAGAAGTATAACACGGAAAAGTTTTATTAATTATGTCTAAAGTGTTATACAATGCCCTATTTATATACGGTGATTACATAATAATAGGTATCTACTTTCCAATATGGGACACTATACATTACTAACTATTTAACACTCCCCTATAGCTCATTTCAGTCTCGATGGGCATATCATGATTTTCGATCACATTTCATGTTGGGTATACTAGGTTTAAGTTAACGGCAATTTTGTTCTGAAAATATGAAAAATTGAGTTTGCAAACTCATTTTTTGAAATTGTCAGTACAGACATTGCCTAAAATCTTGTAAAAGCAGCGTTTGCAATCTAAAGCTCACTGGCGATAAACCAGAAATAACTAGTCAACTTACTGTAGTTATGTCACCACTAACACTAGAAACATTAAGAAAATATTAATTATTTAACGCAACCGGTTGTTGGAATGTTAAAGTTCATTCAGTCTCTCTTTTGTGTTTCTATTATTAGCTACACAAAACCAAAGCTAGAGCGATAGATTGGGTTTTCCATTTTCCATAACCAATTCAAGGCTAGCAAATCCAAGTCCCTAAAAGAAAATCAGCAAAGCTGCAGTTGTCCATTCTGAAGCGAACCGGAGCAGTAAGGCGATGAACTCCAAAGTGCACAACATGAGAAGTGAAGGCTTAAAATTGTAAAGTGAAAGCGGCTTAACACAATTGCTATTTCGTTTGAAGCTGGGAATATGTTTGTTTGTAGTCCAAAATATAAAAAGAAAAAGAAAAACATTCTCATATATTCAGTTCTTTGATCTACCTAGGAAACTAGGAGTTGGTGGTTGACTTATCTGAAAAAATTTCAGAGAATATAACTAGGATTTGCTGTAAATTCGCCAAAAGTATTTGCTTTTCCATTTTTAAAATCAAGTATCACTGGAAAGGCTGTCGAATTGGTTTAATTTGGTTCCGATGGTATTGACGACCTTCAAAATGCTTTTCTAGCCCTAAGTACGTTTTATTGGATATCTTTTTAAAGCATTTTTCTTGTATAAATGTTGGCATCTTCTGTTCCATCTTGTTGTCTATTTCCTCATCACCGGGATTCGTTCCAGTGTAAATCTTAACATCATACCCTTGACCTCTTAGGTGCAATTGACAGGAATCCTCGTCTTGTACTAAATATTTTTGCATAATCTAATTTGCAGGGTCTTTTGGAGGGAGTTAGTGACTCTTTCACGAAAAACTTTCAGTTTATGGACTCCGTCAAGGCTTATCTTTCATATGTTTTACTAAGAGCATCAGTTTCACAATCACCTACCATATTCCAGGTTAGCAATTTGTTTTCTGAAACTATGCGCCCATGCTTTTGATGTCTTTTTTCTTTTGAAACTCTTCGATGTTCAAATCACTAATAGTTGTGCATGTAATTTGACAGTATGCTACAGGAATTTTCTCAGTCCTTTTGTTGCGATTCAGGGAATGTCTCAAGGTATGCTGTGTATGCACTTCCTATTGAAGATTGAGGTATATATTTCAAAATTTTGAGAGGTTTTCTTATTATAAAATTTATTTTCAGGGTGAAATTGGTATTTTCTTTCCCTTGATTGTCCTACGTCCACTGGATGGCACAGATCTGAATGCGAAAATGAGTGTTCCAAGGTATGATTTTTGTTTCAATGAGAATAGTTTCTATGCATAACTGTTATACTTGATTTGTTAACCTCATTGTGCCTTTTACTTTTTCCAATAGATAGATTTACCCCAAACTATGCACGGGATACTCAGCATTCTCAATTTTCATGTAGTTTATGAACTTGATACATTTGAAGGACAACACAATGATGTTGCTAAACTTGACTGACAATACTAAAGTAGAAAAAATATCTTCAGAGATGTAATAGTTCAACTTACCATCCAATCTCCCGTAGCAGCTTGGATGTACACTAAAGGTTCTCGTCTCGAAAGGAGCTTGACATTAGGTTCCATAGGTGAGTCAATTGACAGATGCTCAATCATGTTGGTTTCCTTTGTGATGTCCAGAGCATATTTCTCTTATGAGATGACCATACCAGAAACAACAACGTATGGAAACCGACCTTGTGTAGAGCGTTGATATAAAATGGTCTGATCCAAACTGCTGAACCACATAATTGAAATATCCAACCTAAGCTAGTAAGGACTGTTTCAGGTTATGGAGTGACCGTTGCCTTCACATACTAGACTGTTCTTTCCTTAGGCACAACGTTAGATGGTTGCTCCATATAGACTCTTCCTTAAATGTTACCTTGGAGAAATACATTCTTGATATCATACCAGTAGAGATGCCAAATATAGTTGCTGGCTTGGTGCTACCACATGGATAGTTTGGAGGGAACCGGACAGGAGCCTTTGACGGAGTGGAGCACTCCTTTCACCTTTGTTTGATGTATATTTGTGCTCACAGGATACATGTACCAGTGTAGATGAGCTGATATGTTTATATGGATAAACTGAATTCTGATTGTTTGGTAATAAAGTGATTTCTGATTGTCTGATTATCATCTTTATCAGGGAATCTTTTATCTTTTTCTATTGATTAAGCTTATTAAAATTGCAAAGAAGCTGACCATGTGCTATGTCCACTAAGAAACATCACATGATCTAAAATCTTAAAGTAAGCAGAAAATATGGAAATGATATCTTGTGGTGCAGTAGATAATGGAGAAGATTCTTAATGGCAAAGAAGGAAGGATAAATATCAAAAGCATTATATTTCCCATGTAAATCATCACAGCGTGGGGAAGTGAATCTACAAAAGGCTGTCTCTTTTCGTCCAAGCCATGAGGCATAAAGTAACTAGAGAAAACTCTTTGGAGACCCATACTTAGGCCATCTCCAACCCTCCCCCATTTCTCTATAATGGGGGCAACTTTTGCCATAATGGAGCTCCAACCCTCCCCCTTTTTGCCCCCAAAATGAGGGATGAATAGTGTTCCTCCAAATATGGGGGACACTATTCATCTCCCCCATTACTATTCATGCATATTTTATTATTTAACTCTTTTAAT
>ML340393.1:0-12841 GCA_005239505.1 Nicotiana paniculata
TACTAAGTTAGAATTAACCAACACCTAGTTAACCTCATTCTCAAAACAGGTCCAAAATTAGTAGGGATTAAGCACCCTAATTAATCAGGTCTAACAACTTAATTATTTTAATTAATTGATCTAAGACAACTAGTTAGGTTCAATTGTGCATTTGAGTTGTAAGCTTCAGAATAATTGATTCACTTAGTCTCACATTTAAATGATTCCAACTTCTTCAATCTAGAAATTAACTTAGGTAGCTTCTTAAGTATTTAACTAAAAATAAAATCTGTTTAAAACAATTAGTTTGAGGTTAATGGACNCTTAAACATAGTATGCAAGCCAACTCTAGGCATTTAATCAACTAACCTTTAATAAATTAACTCAACCTTAGTTAAGAAATACTAGTTGTCACCCAAAGGGACCTAACTAGTGTTAGTTAACTATAGTTAAACAATAACCCAAGCAAGTCTAACCCTGGTTACGTAATGGTAATTTCAGAGGCTTCAAGGGGGCATATTAGGTATTGTAGGTGAAGAAATCAGATTTTTAAGGGTAGAAAGGTCTTTTTCTAGCGTTGGAATGTTCTGAAAAGGGGCAGCTGTCCCAAAAGGATAAGGGTGACAGCTACCCTATATACTATTTCAGCTCTTGAAATGGGAATATACCATAGGATATCCCATTCCCAAATATTCTATAAATAGACCTCCTTCCCTTTAGACTAAGGAGGACTTTTTTTTTGGACTACTGAAAATACAACTCTTTTGACTACTAAAAGATCTGGAAATACACATAGCTTTTGAGAAAGTTCTCTGCATATTTTTTACCAAAAATTGTTACACACACTTAGACATAATTTTCCACCTCTGAAAAAACAGAAAACAAAATGGACTGCAGTAGGAGCGTAAAAACAACCTGAACTTAGTCTATCTTGTAGTTGTGGTTTTCTTTCCTAAAGACCTGGTTTTATTGCTGTCTTTATTCAATCGTTGGTATTCGAAATCATCCTTTTCCGGGCTTCTTTACTGTGGGTTTCTTGCTGTTCGTGGGTGCTGTTTGTTGCTGCTGGGTTTTTCTTCTTCTTGCTGATTTCCATCTCTGCCTGACCTTTATTTGGTCAGGTTTCTTTTGTTATCTTTCTCTTAAAGGTATGTAAAACTGAGTTTGTTTTATGAAATATAAAGATCTGAAATCTACTGTCTTTCCTCCATGAATCTGTATTTTTATTTGCTTAAACCTATTCATGTATAAACTTATGTGACAAAGATGTGATGCATGTATATAGAGTATTACATTATGTTTGTTTAGTTTCTAATCTCTGAACTTTATATAAGTCTGCTTCATCTTAAAACTGTCTTTATATGATTGTGTAATCCAGGGGTTGTTGGAAAATAACATCAAAGGGTAATGAACTCAACCTCTAATGGTTAAGTTCATCCTATAAAGATGCTTTAAATATTGGTCTAGTTCAGGCCCTAGATATCTAGATATTATTGTGAAACAGCACCAGGGTAGATGAATTTGATCCTCTATAATGGTCAAATTCACCCCATATTAGGTGCTTAAACAATAGCTTATCACCCTTTAAGGGTACAAAATGGGTAATCAACAAGGGCTTTAGAGTAGGGAATCTGAACCCTTTGAATGGTCAGATTCATCCTCTAAAAATTTCTAAATAATCAAAGTTTCTATATAGTTTAGAACTATGTTAGTATTAGCACTAGGCTAGATGAGTTTGACTTGTTGGTATTCAAATTCACCCCATATTAAGTGCTTCAACAGTAGCTTATCACCCTTTAAGGGTATGAAATGAGCAATCAACAAAGGCTGTAGAATCGTGAATTTGAACCCTTCAAGGGGTTAGGTTCATTCTCCAAGAAATGCCTAAAAAGTCAAAGTCACAGTATAATCACGAGTTTGAATAGGACCTCTATGGAGATGAATCTGACCCCTTTTTATTGTCAGATTCAGTCCATAAAAAGACAAGAGCCTGTTCTGTTATAAATGGTGTAAGAACATCATTAAGGGTGAGTTTAATCTCCTTCATGGTATGACTCATCCTATAAATGTCTGAAGATCTATTGTTACTACTGTCCAAATAGTAAATTTTGGACTGATAGTCTACATTAAAGATGCACGAATGATTTTTTTTTAGTATAGTTTTGCATAGGCATCATCCGACCTAAACTTGACTTCTTGTCATAGTCTTGTTTAGTCTAGTGGATGATTAACACACTCAACTAATTGGGGTGTTCTACATATTACAAGGGAAGGCTTAAATGTAAGGCCTTAAGGGAGTTCAAGTCAGTAAAATTGGTTGGAATCTTTATGTTAGTTTTCCTTGATTCTGAAAAATGTATAACAATAGTCAAGCTGTAATTCCTTTGTATCTATTTTCAGCATCATTGTAATGTAATCTAAATTGGACTGTATATTCATTTCTTTTTAGCCCTTTACTTATAGTGTTCAAACTAAATTGTGAGGTGATTTTTCTTGAAATTTGAATCTGTTTTCGGAAAATACTTCAAAAACCCGAAATAGGTGTTTAATCAAAAAAGACTTAGTGTTCGAATCACCCCCTGTGGAACCTTTCATAAAATATTTTTTTATCTGATTTTCAAAAACAGTTATTTCAAAATAATTGGACTTCGCAGATTTTTTTTTACTCACCTTGCACCTTATCAAACTTTCTGAAAATCAAAGAGAGAACCTGCTCTTCTAAATTCATATAATTAACCTTAAAAGACTATTTTTGAAGAATTTCGAATGGTATAAAAAACAGATCTGCAATTTCCATCGAATTCAGAGGATGTTCCTTTAAAAGAACCTGTAACAGTAGACATATGAAATCTCAATATATATGAGTGATGAACTAAATAGCAGGTATGAAATTGAACAAAAATATTAGTCAAAATGTCCTTAATGTGGCTAAATGAGCTTATTTGATTCCTTAAATTTGCGATTGGTAAATCAGTAGTTATGTTTTTTTTATTATATTTTGCAAACCTTTCCTTGATTCTTATGATTGAATTACATATCTTCCCTTATTTAACAATTAGTCATAAATAGGATTGGCCAAAAGGTTAAACATTTAAGGGGCTAAAATATGGCCATAGCCCGAAGCATGTATCCTTTAGGCTAGTGAACATCATTTTAGGGGATCCTCTAGGTAGAGGGACATTCTTTAGTTTGAAAATTGGGTAAAATTAAGTGTCATTCCAAAAATTACAATTATCTACACTCGGGAGTGGCAACTCATGCCCCCGGCCCTCAACTCCAAAATAATGATAAAACACATATAGCAACTACGGGTGCATTTCATGTGACGTGTTTGCCATGTGCTAAAAAACAACAAGTGTTCGCCATCGTAACTTGTCCAAGATAAATCCATAAACATCAAAAGTGTCTAAAAGGTTAAAAAGGCTAAATGCACAATAGGCTAAGACACGTAAACAATCAGATAATTTAGGCCAAATATTAATAGTTAAGCGACCGTGCTAGAACCACGGAACTCGGGAATGCCTAACACCTTCTCCCGGGTTAACATAATTCCTTACTAGGATTTCTGGTCGCAGACAAATTAAACCAGAGTCAAAATTTCCTCGGTTTGGGATTTTAAAATAAAACGGTTTCCCGGAGCATCGTCAAAAATCCGGGTGGCGACTCTGAAAACTAAAATAAAACCCAAAACGAACAATGTCACTTTAATTGAAAAAACTCCCTTGTTACCCCTTCGTTAATCCAGGGTAGTGAAAAAGGAGGTGTGACAGGTTTGTCGGTCACTACCTCTCAGCCCATAGTTTGGGTTCGTTACTTCTGAGTTGGTGTACTCACGTTACCCCCTGCAACTTGTGTGCAGATCCAGGTACATCGGGGCCCGGTAGTGGATTTTGAGCTGCGGTCAGAGTTTCTAGGGGAGTTGTCGAGGTAGCAGCTGGAGATCGCGACCTCGCCTTCTCTTTCTTTATTCCACCTATTGCATTTATGTTGAGACAATGTTGTCCATTTCTCCTTTCTTTGCTTATGTTTTAGTAGCACTTGACTGAGTGACACCAGATCCGGGGATTAGAGGTTTAAATTTAGTTTTCAAATATTGTTTTTAAATTTTAGATTCTTAGTTTTATTAATAAATTTATTTAAAAATCACATTTTTACTGGAAATGGAATTTAGCTTAGTTAAAAAGGGAGGCTTGCCTAGTTCCACTACAAGCGCCATCACGACTCCGGAATTGGGTCGTGACAACCCTATTCTAATAACTTCTCGAGCAAACAAATAAAATATTTCCTGCTACATTTACAATTAACTCATTCTAATTAGGAAAATTCTTCGGCCTTTCCAAGGGTTTGTGCCATTTTAATTCACTCTGCCTTCTGATATGCAATTCCAGTAAGATGTCTTTAATCCTATGAGTGCAAGCCATTATCTTTCCTTGGAATATTCTTTGGTTTCTCTTTGTCCAGGTGCGGTAGACCACTGCTGCAAATAGAAATACTAGTATATCACCTCTAATCCTGCTGGCAGTCCTTCTTTTCATTCTTTCAATTTTCTCTTCTCATCTACCAATTTGATATTTTTCTCCTATCCACTGCAATAATGTAGCCCAAATTGTTCTGGAGTAATCACACACAAACTTCATATGTTCCATTGTCTCCTCCCCTTTCTTTCCACATAGTACACAATAGCTTGCTACTGATATTCTCCATCTCCTTAGTCGATTAACTATGGCTAATCTTCGATATAATGCCAACCAGAGTATGAACTGGTGTTTTGGCATTGCTTTGGATCCTGTTGTTAATCTCTTGCAACGACTCTTCTAATACTGAGGTCTCATAGCAATATATAACTACTTGATGCTGAATTTTCTTTGCTTATAGTACATGCACAATGAACCAGTCCTTGATATAAAAAATCTTCCTAACAAGCCAACATGTCTGTTTAGGAGTACCCGTTGTCATGACATTTTGCTCTTTAATGTAGAAGATATGGATCCATTGGATCCACAGGGCGTCCTTCTTTGCATTAATTGCCCACAATAGTTTGCACAAGGTAGCCTTATTCCATAAATGAATATCCAGAACGTTTAGTCCACCTGCTGAGAATGGAATACAAACAATGTCCCATGCAATTAAGGCTCTCTTAGATAGTTCACTGCTTCCTGTCCACAGAAAGGTTTTGCATGTTGTAACTATTAGTTTGATGATATTTTTTGGCAATAAAAATACATGTGCCCAGTATGTCTGTATTTCAAATACCACACTCTTAAGTAATTGAAGTCTTCCACTGCATGAGAGAAATTTGGCAGTCCAACAGTTAATCCTAACAGTGATCTTCTCAATCAATGGCATACATTATTGAACAGTCAATTTCTTTGAAGACAATGGTACTCCAAGATATTTAAATGGTAGCTCCCCTAGTGTGAATTGCATCTCTTCTGAAATTATTTTTTTGAATTCCCTTGTAACACCGACAATGTATAGAGCACTCTTCTCCATATTAGCCTTGAGACCTGACACCTCAGAGAAATGGTTGAATCTTTCCAGTAGTAGGTTGATCGAAACCTTATCTGCTCTACAACACATAATCAAATCATCATCAAAGCATATGCGAGTGATGTTGTTTCTAGAACACCTTGAATGGTAGTTAAAGTCTGGATTAAACTTCAAACTCTCCCTTCTTTTGATGGGAAAAATATTTTCCTTCAATTGGAGGAAAATGAATTTGTCAGGAAAATATTTTCCAGAATATTTAAGCCAACAAAATATAAGAAAAATTGAAAATCATTCCAGAAAAATATTTTCCTTCATAAAAACACACCCTTATTTTGTAGCATTTTCTTCATGTTATTATCTTCTTTTATTAATTTATTTATTATCACTGTACTTGGGATTTTTTTTAGTTACACCTTGACTTCTCTCATTAACCATCATTTGTTACAATTAAATATTATAAATAACATGACAAAGTAAGACATTGGGAGCATATTTTCCCTCTTAATAAATTTGCTAGCTAGAATAATAAAATAAATAGTTTCAAACGTGGTGCAAGATAAAGTAACAGATCTAATAAGAAGGATAGAACAATATTTAACTAGAACACAGTTATTTTATTTCAAAGGTCGTAGACATGAAACATTAATCAGCTAACGATAAATATATTATTTATATACATATAGTTTGTTTCCAGGATTTTTTCTTTTACTTGATCAGAAAAAAAATATTTTTCTCGATTACATATAATATATACATACTTTACGTTTTCTCGCAAAATATATATATTTTATATTATTCATTGTTGCGTAAAATCGTGGGTTAACTAGCACACAATCACACACAAAACAAATAGAGAAGAAAAATCAACACAAGGATTTAACGAGGTTCAGCTAAGTCTGATCCTCTGGGCAAAAACAGAGAGAAGTTTTCACTATGAATGAGAAGAAAAGTACAATATAATCTCTAGAATCCCCAGCTACAACCCCTATATATAGATCCCAAAAGGTCCTAAACCTATAAGAGAATGGTTTCCCAATTTGACAAGGACAATAGCTTTTTCTTTCGGTTTTCCTAAACCTATAGGGATTATGGGTTTCCTAAAATTACAAAGAAATAATTCAAGCCACAAAATAACACATCTTCCCATTGACTTGAATTCTCTTCATCAACATGAACAACATCTCTCTACCTTGCCCTCAGCCCTCGCAAGGACTCTACCAATTGCCGCACACATCAACCAAGTCTAGGAAACGCCTAAACTTGTTAAGAGACTCAATCTCTTCAGCCATAGCATTAATCCATCGATTTGGTTCTGTACCTGTAATAGCTTCTGGATAGCTATAACACTCAAACGCATCAACGGTTTCTGCAACTGCCAAAGCAAATCCCACATGATTTGTATATCCAACAAGATTCCCATCAACTACATTCAAACCTTTGTGGTCGATTGATCACTCTCTTCTCTCTGTTTGTTGCAATGTTATGTGGTTGTTGTTGTGAAGGTGCATCAACATTATCATCTTGATCAATAGTTTGCACCTCCTCCACTACCTCTACTTTAGAATTACTGGATGAGCTAGTGGAGATTCAATTTCTAGCTCTATATGGCCACAGACACCACAATATATTTTCGCTATTACCTTCGCCCTCTGACTGTCCAGTGAGGCAGATTCATTGAATGTTACATCCCTACTGATAATTATCCATGGAGTCTTTGATCTGTGCACCACAACCTATAACCTTTCACTCCAGTTGCATACCTTAGAAATATGCACTTCTTTGCTCTCGACTCAAGTTTTTCATTCCGCACACTAGCATAAGCAGGACAATCAAATATCCCTAAATTTGAATAATCAGCAGGCGAACCAGACCATACCTCAAAAGGAGTTTTGAATTCAATACTTGTGGATGGAGATAGATTGACCAAATAACAAGCTGTATTGATTGATTCAGCCCAAAAGTCCTTGCTAACACATGAGTGTGAAAGCATGCTTTGTGCCCTATCACAAAGCATTTTGTTCATACGTTCTGCAATACCATTTTGTTGTGGTGTTCCGACACAAGTGCGCTGTCTCACTATGTCCTCTCTGCTGCAGAAATTATCAAACTCAGAATTGCAAAATTCCAATCCATTGTCAGTTCGAAGACGCTCAACTTTTCTTTCCATATGCCTCTCAACCATCGTCTTCCATTTAACAAATGTCGGAAATGCCTCATCTTTTGTTTCAGAAAATACATCCATACCATCCTTTAATAATCATCAATCAAAGTCATAAAATACCTGGCACCACTCTTGGAGGGAACTCTGTTTGGACCCCGCAAGTATGAATATATATAATTTAACTTGTCTCAGGTCTTGTGCTCGGCCTTCTTGCTGAACTTTACCCTTGTCTGTTTACCAAACATAGAATGCTCATGAAAATTTAAAACTTGATTTTTGTACCAACTCAGCAAATTCTTCTTACTCAGCAAAGACAATCTATTATCATTCATATGGCCAAGTCGCAAGTACCACAAGTGAGACTGATTCATATCACTTTTCCCAGAAGCTACAACAACTTCCCGTTCGACTACACTGGCCTGAAGATGATACAATTTAGAATGCAATTTATCCTTCATGAGTACTATGGAGCCTTTACACACTTTAAGTATTCCATTCTCAGAGTGAAATTTATATACTCGATCATCAAAAGTCGAAAGAGAAATCAAAATTTTCTTTATCCGAGAACATGCCAACACCCAATATTTCTGATAATCTCATCGAACATTCTCAATTTGATGTTACCAATCCCCTCTACTGGTAATGGATTATCATCTCCCATGTAGACAGTCCCACTCTTTTGCTTGTAAGTTGCAAACCAATTCTTGTGTGGACACATGTGGAAAGTAGCACCAGAATCAAGAACCCATGAATTTGCCCATGACTAGAACTCACAGCACAGACTTCCCCTACATGGTCACTATCATCAAAATTATTGCCAGTGTCAACAATATTTGCCAAATTATCTATTTTCTGGTTTCCTCTTTTCTCCTTCAACTTAGGACTATCTCTCTTGTAGCGACCTTTCTCCTCGCACTCATAACAATTTTGCTTCCTTGCTTTAGACCTTAATCTGGCTGTTGACTTTTTCCTGTTAAAGTCCTTTTGTTGTGTTCTTCTTCTAATCACAAAGCCCTCACCCTCAATTCTGCTGTCTGGAAAGCTCTTTTTCAACTCTTTAGATTTTTGTGCATTACTAACATCTTCAAGTGAAATGATTCCTTTCCCATATAGCAGCATATCGGCAAAAGTATCATAAGACGGTGGTAAAGATCATAACACAATTAAGGCCTGATCCTCAGTCTCAATTTTGATATCCATGTTCTTCAGGTCCATTATAATTGAATTAAACTCATCAAGGTGAGTTTTAACATGTGTACCTTCGTTCAAACGGAGATTGTATAACATGTTTTTCAAGTAGAGGCGGTTTGTTAGCGATTTCTTAGAATACATATCTTCCACCTTCTTTCATGTTGTTGCTGCAGAAGTTTCTTCAGCAATTTCCCGAAGAACGCTATCTGTAACGCTCATGAAAATCACACTCAAAGCTCTCTTCTTCAGGTCTGCCTTCTCTGTCTCTTTCATCTCTTCAGGAAAAATCTCATCAATTTCCTTCCATAACCCTTGTAACACGAGGGATGTTTTCATCCTAAACTGAAACTAGAACCCCCATCAAATTTCTCTACTTCGTACTTTGTTGAAGATGAAGAAGACATCTTAACCATAGATTATATGTAAAAACCCGAACCTTGCTCTGATACCAATTGTTACGAAAGATCGTGGGTTAACTAGAACACAATCACAGACAAAGCAAATAGAGGAGAAAAATCAACACAAGGATTTAACGAGGTTCGGCTAAGCCTAATCCTCGGGGCAAAAGCAGAGAGAGTTTTCCACTATGAATGAAAAGAGAAACAGTACAATCTCTAGAACCCCCAATTACAACCCCTATATATAGATCCCAAAAGGTCCCAAATCTATAAGAGAAAGACTTCCCAATTTGACAAGGACAATAGCTTTTCCTTTCTCAAATCTATGGAATGCTGCACATAATGATGACAAATCGAAGGCAAATGGTTAGAGGGATACAATAAAGGGAACTGACAACTTGATGTAACCAAACAACAAATGTTTGAAGTTTACAGAAGATGGAACTTCTCTGTTCTGTTCTCTGAACCTTTTCTTCCTGAACCTTAAGTTTTCCACTTTGACCTATCTTAAGGACTTTACATTTGCTCCATCTAACTGTCTTTTTGTATATCATTGTATTAGGATTATATTCCAGACTTCTGCAGACATATTTAAATAAATGCTTATTCGATTCGTGCTGTTGAAACAAACAGGTTTAATTGTAGCGAAGTGGGTAGTACAAAAACAAGGGGAAAGTGCTTCAGGACACTCATTCACGTAAGCAATAAACTAAGTTTAATTCTTTTCCTTCTTATTCGGTCAAAATCAGTGGATCGAATTAGTGTTGTTGACGTATTTAGCTTGAGCATTCATCTATGGAGGTTTATCTGTAGTGGTGCAGAAATTAGAGAAGAAAAAGTGGAGCTGACGATGGAAAAGGAACGCTACTGTTTCATTCCACTATCTCTGTGTTAATATACAATTACATTGTAATAGTACAGCTAAGTGAAAACTGTCATTCTCTAACCAACCTACTGACTTCTATTAACAATAATTAACTAACCTGCTAACTACCTAACAACAGTGTAACTATCAACTCCAACCACAGTTAGTTAACTCAGGTAATTCCCATTTTATCATATTCTATGATCAATATTGTTGTTAGCGGTCCATATTTTTATTACTTTGAAAAAACGTTAGGTGTCGTTTGGTAGGGTGTATAAAAATAGTGCGGAATAAGGTGTATTAGTAATGCATGGATTAGTAATGCATGTGTTAATAATGCAAGCATTAGTTATGCAAATATTATTTCGTATCTACTGTTTTGTGTGGTGTATTAAAATTATAATGCATTGTATAATTTTTAAGAAAAATAGTGAAATGGCTTCCATATTCTCTAGCTTTAAGGGACTTTAAGGATAATTTTGTCTTTAACCATGCTAATGCATGCATGAAAGCCTTGGTATTACTAATGCCATGGTTTTCTATGCATTATTTATGCATAGGATAAAGCCAAGTATGATGTTATTTATACACAAGTTGAAAAAATATACCAAATAAGATATTAGTAATGCATGAAGCTAATGCTTGCATTATTTTTTCTAATACCTTCTACTAAACGACTCCTTACAGACATAAGATGTTGGCTACCTCTGCATCAGGTATTAACATTCTCTGAATAAATATAGTAAAAACTATTATCTTCTCTTAACAATCATTAGTTTCCATATGAACTAACCTTGATGACATTTTTTTAATGTCTATGAACTGGCAGTCTTTGTTCTTCCGGTTTTATGGAAATCATGTAATGGTTTAGCAAATTGGAAGTTCCTAGGTTTTTGTGTGAAGTGTGACCATGCTTCTCTGTTAGTGTATTGTGAATCAGACGCGTATCCAGTGTAGAAGTCACTCATACCTTGCATTTTTATCTAAAAAATCATTATATATATATACAACTAATAAATTTTGAACCCGTTAAATTAGATGAGATATGATAGAATTAAGAATTTGAACCCATAAAGTTTAAATCTTGAATCAGCCTTTGTTGTGAATAACCATAGTACAAAGTTTCCCTAACTTTAGAAACTTAAAAACAAACACAAGTTTAGCACAATTTATTTTAAATAGAGGAAAAGACCTACATTTGAAACAGAATCTTTTAGACATAGATTTTAAGAAGCAGAAGTTCTAATATGGGCTTAACTTCTTTCCCTGAAAATCTCAAGACAATTGTTTTCCTTTGAATGTATGATAATAAAATTTATAAGATGCACTAAAATTGCTTGATCGCCATAAGGGATTGCGGAAATGCATCATGTGAGCAGATCAAATTTGATGCGTTGTTTTGAGAAACTTTTATGACGAAAAAACATAATTAAGAAGCACGATGAAATAAGTTCACCTTATCTCGTAGTTTCAGATGATGTCCCGTTTTCCTATATCATTTCATTAAACCTGTTATCAAGCAGAGTTCCAGTGTTCTTGCATGAAGTAACAAAATACAGTTTGATCTTACATTCATGATTCATCCTTAATGTGGATCGGGAAAGTAAATTAAATCTTATTAAATGTTTATTTTTACGTCATTTCATTTAAATATTTGTAAATGACGTGCTCCCCAAACCATGATTCAATGGTGCACATGAGTTTTCATGGAGCACATGAGTTTTGTAACCTTGAAGAAGTCAATGAATCAGTACCGTCTATTACTGAATGTTGATAGCAAAATACTTGACATCTATTTCTTATTGAATACTCTTTAAGTCCTAATCAAGATGTTACACAGTTCATAGACTAAAATTTCGAGTTTTGGAAGGCGATTTGAGGTCGGATTCGAGTAATTCTTGTATGGTTAGACTCGTGAGTGAATGAGTATTCATATTTTGTGACTTTTACCCGATTTCGAGGCGTGGGCCTGGGGAGACTTTTGGGACGATTCCTAATTTCTCGCTTTAGCTTAGATTTCATTGACTAGATTAGTTTCCTATAGCTATATTTATGTTATGTAATTGATTTTGGATAGATTTGGGCCATTCGGAGTTGGATATTCGTGGGAAGAGCATTGCTAGCGATTGATTTAGCTTGGTTCGAGGTAAGTGACTTGACTAACCTTGTGTGGGGGAATTCCACTTAGGATTTGGTACTGATATTGATATGTAAGCGCCGTGTATGAGAGGTGATGAGTGTGTACACGGTCTATTTGTTGCAAAACCTAATTTTTGACTGAGTAATTACCTATTTTTTTTTACCTTAATTGAGTTTACTAGCATGTGTAGTTACCCTGTTAGCCTAGAATAACATGTACACGTGTATTAATTGCTAAACTGAACTCTTTGCAGCATGCTTTGCAAAATCCTGCTTCTTTTCTTGAATTGTACTCAGTCTAAACTGAAGATTCTCTTGCTGTACCTATCATCGTAATTGTCTGCGCTGTGTATTTACTTTGGGACTACGAGACGGTATCCCGGGAGACCCCTCTGCATATTTACTTTTGGGACTACGGGACGGTATCCCGGGAGATCCCCTTGCACATTTACTTTTGAGACTACGGGGCGATACCTCGGGAGTTCTCCCTGTACATTTACTTTTGAGACTACGAGGCTGTATCTCGGGAGATCTCCCTGCATATTTACTTTTGGGACTGATCACGCTCAACTATGTCTTATAGAAGACTAAGCGGGCGTTGCAAATATAATCCTGGGG
>ML340394.1:0-67335 GCA_005239505.1 Nicotiana paniculata
TATATATATATATATATATATATATATATATATATATATATGTTTGTTTCTAATATTTCTCTATGCTCTTTTTTGTTTGAAACATCCGCGCATCGCGCAGGTAAGTATACCAGTACCTCTAATAATAAAACAACAGACTAATCATTAAGATTTCAAGACTACAATCAGCTAGAGAGGTTTACCTACAAACAAGTAAAGAGCAAGGTAAAAAGAATGACTAAGTATCTACGAAACTAAATGGCTCTAAATACTGTAATTGTATTTTATGTACAAAAAATAGGAGACAATTGGAATGTTGTTATAAATATATATTATATTATGGATGTGCATAAGCTTCATGAAGAAGGTTATCCATATGGGACTCCGCCGTAAATATGTTTATCTATTTGGTACTCTATTGAAAATAAGCTTCCTGAAGAAGCTTATCATTTCGGTACTCCGTTATAGATAAATATTACCCCCGGTAGAAGATTATCTGTATCTGGTGTAGTAGCAGCTTACACAACAGTTTACAGTAGCAGCTTACACAGCAACTTGCAATAGTAGCTTACACAGCAACTTGCGTATCAGCTTACACAACAACTTGCATTAGCAGCTTACACAAACAACTTCCTTTCTTCTATAAATAAAGGAGATTTCATTTCATTATGTACTCAGTTTGAAAACTTAATAAGACATCAATCTCTCTCTTTCTCTCTCTCTCTATACTTGCCTTCAATTTCTTTACTATAAAGTCGTTATTTTATAACACGTTATCAGCACGAGACTCTGCCTTGAGCACATAGTTATCCTCGTCTGAAGGCATCGGTTCTCGCTGTAAGTAAGATCAAAATGTTGTATTTATGGATTTCTACCATTTTTACATTGGGTTGAACGATTGATATTTCTTTGGCGTTAGTATTTTATTTTCATATTAGCAAGGTAAGCATGGAAATGATTCCATGTTTGGCTTAAAGGTTTTACTATATCACTTTGTCTTTATAAACGACAAATTATTTTCCCTTATTGCTTTGCTATCTTGAAGTAAGTTTGTAGCAAAGGACTTGTGACATTAATTTTTGCACTTTCATATATTTCTTAACTCTAACTATTTGTCGAATTGAGTTAGCGAAAGTCTATGGATATAAATCAGATCCAATCGCCATAATTAAGAATTCTATTCAAAAGGTTAGTACTTCCTTCATATCAGACATTCTTGTTTTTGCTACTAACAATATGATTTTTGTTCATTGGTCCTAAGGAGCATAACTAGTTCACTTAGCAGTTCATACCATAAATTTGTTCCTGAATAAATATATTACGAGAAGGGACCATGATTTGTTATTTTCATCTTTATTGATGGCTAAGTATGGAAGTTTTCAAAAAATATAGTCACCGACAGTGGCATATTTCCTAAGTCTTGTTATGACTTAATTTTATGGTTCACTTAAACTCTAGTAGAGTTTGCAAGAAATATACAATCACCAAAAGTGGTTGTGTTTCGTATATCTCATTGTAACTAAGTTTTGTTAACCACCAGAAGTGGTATATGACTATGACCACTAGAAGTGATAATTTAGGATTTCTATGGTTACAATTGAAGATAAGTTAGAGAAAATTTCTCTATATTACTTGCATGCCTCTATTTGCTCCTGAAGTAGCATTTCTAAGCCAACACACAATTTGGTGTGATTAATGCACTTTCAGATAATTATGTTCCATTACCTGAAGGATGAGAACTTTTGATAGATATTAATCAATTCCCTGAAGTGAATGTGACAATATATGAACGCGCTCTTGATGTAAATATATTATAATTCACCTCCAGATGAGGTAATATGATTGAGAGAATATGTACTCAATATTTCGTATTTTAAATTTTCTCCTGAAGAAGTAACACAATTGAAATTTCCTTCTGAAGTAGGAAAATATTATGAAAGTGTGTATTTCCGTGCTTAAACAAAATAATGAGCTATTCAAAGTTATTTTTTTAGCATATTTTCATTTCCTGGAGTGAATGAAGAAATACCTCTACTCACCTCCTGAAGAGCTAGAATAACAGAGGATATAAATATTTTTTTGTGGCATAAAAATCATTGCCGCACGTACCTATTGTACGTAAAACATCTTAGAAATTTTATTAAGTATCATTCTAAGGCAAATGCATTCTTGTAGAATGCTTTCTACTGCACCATATTAATATATTATGGTTAGTTATTGAGTTCCCCGAAGGAAATAACAACTCATATATCTTTCCCAGAAGGATGTATTGACTATGTGGTTGCCGCTTAGATATAAAATATTCAGATATTAATGGCATTTCTCCCTGAAGGAGACATTCGTCACAAAGTTTGTGGTAAAATTACTGAAATTCTTAATTTCTTACATTTATAATTTAAATTTTTTTTATATTATTTATTTGATTACGATTTTCTCTCATGATACCAGAAGTGTCTGAGCAATGTTTGATAGTACAAAATATATCAATAACTCCTGAAGAGCTAGCTGCTTGTCTAGAAGACACATGACACCAGTAGTGTCTGATAATTATTAGGTTGTGGATAATAAACGAAGGCTCTCGAAGAGCTTATATACAAATATGTCATTCATATTATATGATTATGGTCAAACATATGTTGTAGTAAACCTGAAGTTTACTAATACAAATGACTATCATATTAAGACTACAAATGACTGGAAGATTGAAGATCTTTATGTTTTCACAATCATAGGGGGTAAAATAATATACATGTGAGAAGTTACCTGCCTTATTCTTCAATTTGTACTACATCATGTATCACGGTAAACCAGAAGTTTACTAATGCAAAAGCAGTCTCAGTAAACCAGAAGTTTTACTGAGGCAAAAGTAGCTACAGTAAATCAGGAATTTGCTGATACAAAAGTAGCCACAGTAAATCAAAAGTTTACTAATACAAAAGTTTATGACATAGTAAACTAGAAGTTTACTAAGAGATAACACGTGCCATGATAAACTTGAAGTTATCATTTGCCATTTTTAAAATGAGCTATTTGAGAATTCAAATAAGCATATACTGAAGAACTAGAAGATTCTTCAAAAATTCTTTTGTATTGCTTGTTCTCAAAATAAATTGATTATACCAGCTAAAGTTGGGACTAAAACCCCTGAATTCTGAAATATATGAAAGGTGAATATGGTCCCATTCACCTATCATGTGAACCACTTATAGATGCATATATGAGATGGTTACATGTGTAGTTATTGTCAACCTGCAGTTTGGCATTTGAAATTGCTTTTATCAATTAAGAGCATAAATTTCAGATTATAAAATCAAGATAGTTCATCTTGATGATGTTGTTTTATATCCAATTTAGTTTAGCATTGAATACCTCCTATTAACGGCTAAACTATCGCTTATGAGAACAAAGCCTCATGTGTTGGTCTAAGATTTTCTAAATTGCATATAGCAGCACTTGTATGCATCAGACCAATAATACATGATAAGTCCTTCCCTCACAATTGGTTTAGGATCAGAAACCAAATATTTCTCTTTTTATGTGTGGTATATGATTAATTTCTCTACCACTATGTACAAGGATATGTTTCCAAAGAATATTGGGGATATATGTTAGTCTTTCTAACATTTAGGGGATGGAATAAACAGCTGAAAAATATGCTATATGAATCGAATTATCATTAGTATAATCCTCGCTCAGAAGATAATTCTAAACATTTGCTGATCCAAAATTAAATATCACATTTAGCTGCGAATGCTCCTATTAAAATTAAAGCCCCTGAAGGATGAAGTTTACTGTACGCATGAAGCGTGGTAGACCAATCGGTTCCAAAGGTAACAATCCTTGAAAATGATAGCAGCAAATGATCAAAATGATCATAATAAGGAGGAAATGAGCTCCAGAAGAGCCCACGACATAACATTTCATGAAACTCCAGAAGAAGTTCAGGTACCTGAAATAAGGAAAGTGATGAGATCTCAACAAGTTATGTCATTTAGAAACCGATATGAAATGATCCTCGATGATATGTTTTACAATGTAGTGCATAATATTGCAAAAGATCGTGAGTATAGGACTTGTAGTCCATACACCTGAAGATGTCATGCCATTTAAATGTAAGTCATAACCTATATGACTCATTTGATTAATTTTATATAAAGATCCCTGAAGGATTTAAAATTCCTGAAGCATATATTTCAAAGTCTCGAGAAATGTATTCAATCAGATTACAAAGGTTTTTGTACGATTTAAATCAATCTGGGCGCATGTGATATAATCGCCTCAGTGAATATTTGCTGAAAGATGGTTACATAAATGATGTTATTTGTCCACATATTTTTTATATGAAAATATCATCAGAATTTGTTATACTTGCTATTTATGTTGATGACATAAATCTTGTTGGAACTCTAGAAGAGCTCCAAAAAGGCAATTGAATATCTTGAGAAAGAATTTGAGATGAAAGATGTAGGAAAGACAAAACTTTGCATTGGTCTGCAAATTGAGCATTTAGCAGACGGGATCTTTATCCATCAATTTGCCTATACAGAAAAGGGTCTTAAAATACTTTTACATGGAAAAAGCGCGCCCATTGAGTACAACAATGGTTGTTCGATCACTTGAAGTGAATAAGGATCTGTTATGACCTCCAGAAGAGATGAGGAACCCCTTTGTCGCGAAATACCTTATCTTAGTGAAATTGGTGCACTTATATATCTTGCTAATGCTACAAGACCTGACATAGCATTTTCTGTTATTTTTATTAGCAATATATTTAGCTCTTCTCCTACACAGATACTTGAGCATTTGAAACAACGTCTTTATCAGGGGGAGTAAAGTATGCATTGTACTCTTTTTCCCTTGCTCAGGGTTTTTTTCCCACTGAGTTTTTCCTGGTAAGGTTTTTAATGAGGCAGCTTGCAATGTATATTATTAGTGTACTCTTTTTCCTTGACTAGAATTTTTCCCCATGGGGTTTTTCCTAGTAAGGTTTTAACGAGACACATAATAATGAACATCCAAAAGAGAGTATTACGAAAATATTATTGTGGATGTCCATTTATTACTCTGTTGTAGATAATCTTCCTGAAGAAGATTATCCATCTAGTACTCCATTGAAGTTTATCTACAAGCAGTCGATGCAGGCAGATTGCAAGCAACTCAATGAAATGACTTGCAATAGCTTCTTGATTTGATGAGATTAGTTTAAATCAATCGGAAATAGTGGTGGATAATATTCTCTACAAATTCAACTTTTGAGAAGATGGTATACAAGATTGGAATGCGGAGACTCAAATATTTGAAACAAGGTTTTCATCAGGGGGAGTAAAATACGACATGCACGCTTTTTCCTTACTAAGGTTTTTCCCACAGAGTTTTCCTTATAAGGTTTTTAATGAGGCACCTAGCAATGCGTATTACTAAATATGTGTACTATTTTTTCTTCACTAGGATTTTTTCCACGGGGTTTTTCCTAATAAGGTTTTAATGAGGCACATTATCTTTTAATGAACATACAAGGGGGTTTGTTATAAATATATATTATATTATGGATGTTCATAAGCTTCCTGAAGAAGGTTATCCATATGGGACTCCGCCGTAAATATGTTTATCTATTTGGTACTCTATTGGAAATAAGCTTCCTGAAGAAGCTTATCATTTTGGTACTCCGTTATGGATAAGTATTACCCACGATAGAAGATTGTATCTGGTGCAGTAGCAACTTACAAGCAGCTTACACAACAGCTTGCAGTAGCAACTTATACAACAGCTTGCGGTAGCAGCTTACACAGCAGCTTGCAGTAGCAGCTTACACAACAGCTTGCGTAGCAGCTTACAAGCAGCTTACGCAATAGCTTACACAACAGCTTGCAGTAGCAGCTTACACAGCAACTTCCTTTCTTCTATAAATAGAGGAGATTTCATTTCATTATGTACATCAGTTTGAAAATTGAATAAGACATCAATCTCTCTCTATATATTTGTCTTCGATTTCTTTACTATAAAGTCGTTATTTTATAAGAAATGTCTTCTTTCCAAAGCACAAGGAACATGGCATCAACTATTGTTTACTATTATACCCTCAAACACAACAATCAACCTAATAAGAAGCCATAGTGAAGCCATATTTACATAGAGTATTAAATAAGGAAATATGTGATCTGGTGAGATCTTTTGCATTTTCAGAGAGTCATCTGCACGCTTTTGGTGAATATGAAAAAGATTCAATTATTTGCGAGATGCAATAAGGAATCGTTTTTACTGGTACAAGCATGAAGGTCTACAAATTAACCTATGTACCCGATCTATTTGACGAACTTAACTCTTTAATATAGTAAAAAATGAATAGAAGGAGGAGAAAACAAACATATACTCATCAAACTATTCAGTGCCAACCCACTTATATAATAAAGCTTAGTTTTTCACAAGTATCAAAAAAATGATGTTGCGGAATATCGTGGGTTAACTAGCACACAATCACATACAAAACAAATAGAGAAGAAAAATCAACACAAGGATTTAACGAGGTTCGGCTAAGCCTAATCCTCGGGACAAAGGCAGAGAGAGTTTTTCACTATGAATTAGAAGAAAAGCACAGTACAATCTATAGAATCCCCAACTATAACCCCTATATATAGATCCCAAAAGGTCCCAAACCTATACGATAAAGGTTTCCCAATTTGATAAGGACTATAGGTTTTCCTTTCCCAAATCTATTAGGACAATGGATTTTTCTAAACCTATAAGGATTATGGTTTTCCTAAAAATACAAGGAAATAATTCAAGCCACAAAATAACAAATCTTCCCCTTAGCTTGAATTCTCTTCATCAACAGGAACAACGTCTCTCTACCTTGCCCTCAGCCCTCGCAAGGGCTCTATCCATTGCCGCACACATCAATCAAGTATAGGCAACGCCTAAACTTGTTAAGAGACTCAATCTCTTTAGCCATAACACTAATCCGTCGATTTGGTTATGTACTCTGAATAGCTTCTGAGTAGATATAACACTTAAATGCATCAACGGTCTCTGCAACTGCCAAAGAAAATCCCTCTGGATTCGCATATCCAAGAAGATTCCCATCAACTACGTTTGCAAACCTTTGTGGTCGGTTGATCACTCTTTTCTCTTTGCCTGTTGCAATGCTATATGGTTGTTGTTGTGCAGGTGCATGAACATTATCATCTTGATCAATAATTTGCACCTCCTCCACTTCCTCTACTTTAAAACTACTGGGCTGAGCTAGTGGAGGTTCAATTTCTAGCTCTATGCGGTCACTGACACCACGATCTGTTTCTGCTATTGCCTTCTCCCTATGACTGTCCATTGAGGCAGATTCATGGAATGTTACATCCCTACTGATAATTAGCCCTGGAGTCTTTTGATCTGTGCACCATAACCTATAATATTTCACTCTAGTTGCATACCTTAGAAATATGCACTTCTTTGCCCACGGCTCAAGTTTTCCATCCCTCACGTGAGCATAACCAGGACAACCAAATATCCTTAAATTTGAATAATCAGCAGGCGAACCGGACCATACCTCAAAAGGAGTTTTGAACTCAATAGTTGTGGATGGAGATCTGTTGACCAAATAACAAGCTATATTGATTGCTTCAACCCAAAAATATTTACTAACACTTGAGTGTGAAAGCATGTTTCGTGCCCTATCACAAAGCATTCTGTTCATACATTCTGCAACACCATTTTGTTGTGGTGTTCCGACACAAGTGTGGTGTCTCACTATGCCCTCTCTGCTGCAGAAATTATCTAACTCAGAATTACAAAACTAACCCATTTTCAGTTCGAAAACGCTTAACTTTTCCTTCTGTCTGCCTCTCAACCATCGTCTTCCATTTAATAAATGTCGAAAATGCCTCATCTTTTGTTTTCAGTAAATACACCCACACCATCCTTGAGTAATCATCAACCATCCTTGACTAATCATCAATCAAAGTCATAAAATACCTAGCACCACTCTTGGAGGGAACTCTGTTTGGACCCCACAAGTTAGAGTGTGTATAATCTAACTTGTCTTTAGTCTTGTGCTCGACCTTCTTGCTGAAATTTATCCTTGTCTGTTTACCAAACACACAATGCTCACAAAAATTCAAAACTTGATTTTTGTACCCATTCAGCAAATTCTGCTTACTCAACAAAGACAATCCATTATCACTCATATGGCCAAGTCGCAAGTGCCACAACTGAGACTGATTCAGATAAATTTTCCTAGAAGCTACAACAGCTTCCCCTTCAACTACACTGCCCTAAAGATGATACAATTTAGAATGCAGTTTACCCTTCATGAGTACCATAGAGCCTTTACACACCTTAAGTATTCCATTCTCGGAGTGAAATTTATACCCTTGATCATCCAAAGTCGAAAGAGAAATCAAATTGCCAACACTCAATGTTTTTGATAATTCCGTCGAACATTATCAATTTGATGTTACCAACCCCCTCTACTGGTAATGGATTATTATCTCCCATGTAGATAGTCTCACTCATTTTCTTGTAAGTTGAAAATCAATTCTTGTGTGGACACATGTAGAAAGTATCACCAGAATCAAGAACCCAAGAAGTTTTCCCGTGACGATAACTCACAACACAGACTTCCCCTACATAGTCATTATTATCAGAATTATTGCCAGTGACAACAATATTTGCCGAATTATCTATTTTATGCTTTCCTCTTTTCTCTTTTAGCTTAGGACAAGCTCTCTTGTAGTGACCTTGCTCCCTGCACTCATAATAGTGTTGCTTCCTTGCTCTAGACTTTGATCTGGCAGTTGGCTTTTCATGTTAAAGTCCTTTTGTTGTGATTTTTCTCTAATCACAAGACCCTCGCCCTCAATTCTGCTGTCTAAAAAGCTCTTTTTCAACTCTTTAGATTTTAGTGCATTACTAACATCTTTCCGTGGAATGTTGTCTTTTCCATATAGCAGCATATCGGCAAAAGTATCATAAGATGGTGGTAAAGAACATAACACAATCAAGTCTTGATCCTCACTCTCAATTTTGATATCCACATTCTTCAGGTCCATTATAATTGAATTAAACTCATCAATGTGAGTTTTAACAGGTGTACCTTCGTTCATACGGAGATTGTATAACCTCTTTTTCAGGTAGAGGCGGTTTGTCAGCGATTTCTTAGAATACAGATCTTCCAGCTTCTTGCATGTTGTTGCTGCAGAACTTTCTTCAGCAATTTCCCGAATAACGCTATCTGTAACGCTCATGAAGATCGCACTCAAAGCCCTCTCCTTCAGGTCTGCCTTCTTTGTCTCTTTCATCTCTACATGAAAATACTATCAATTGCCCTCCATAATCATTGTAACACCAGGGACTATTTCATCCTAATATTCCATAGACTGAAACTAGAACCCCCGTCAAATTTCTCTACTTCGTACTTTGTTGAAGGTGATGAAAACATATTAACCCTATATTATATGTATAAACCCGAACCTTGCTCTGATACCAATTGTTGCAGAATATCGTGGGCTAACTAGCACACAATCACAAACAAAGCAAATAGAGAAGAAAAATCAACACAAGGATTTAACGAGGTTCGTCTAAGCCTAATCCTCGGGACAAAGGTAAAGAGAGTTTTCCACTATGAATTATAAGAAAAGCACAGTACAATATTGATAGTTTCTAGGACTCCACAAACTGTAAAGAGACATGGTCCTTTACCAGTTCCCTCAAAGTTATCGATAGAGACAATAAGTAAAAGAGCCACAGGATTTTTACTTGGAAAAATCTAAACTTAAGGGGGGAAAAACCACGACCTACACTGGTAGGATTTCAACTTCACTAACTTGTAATCTCAACTATTACAAGCCACTTTGTAATGAATCTCTTAAAAAGACTTTGACACACTAACTTATAATACACTTATTACAAGCCACTTTGTTACTAACTAGTGACAGAGACTTTAACTTATGGCTACATTAGTCACAACACAAACAGTGATGGTTTATGGTTTTTGGATTCCTAATACAAGGCTTCTAAGAAAGCAAGATAGGATACATCAGAAAGCAAAATACAAGATTACAACTCAACTAATGGACACCTAAGACATGTAGTGAAACTGGTCCGTTTTAGTGGAGTTGTCTTCTTGTTCTTGACACACTTGAGCCTTCAATGCTGGAGTAGATCTCAATGCTATGAATAATGTTAGTAAATGCTCAAGTGAATATCATGTTTGTCTTCAAACAAGATATTATATCCCTAGGACATCCCAAGAAGGATGCCCATGCTTAGTTGGTACGATCTTCAACCAATGGGAAGTGACTGTTGCACTGTTACTGCACTGTAGCGTGTACAGTTGCAGGCAGTCAATTTTCTGTCACAGCTTTCCAGCTGTAGAGTTGACTTGTATTTCCGTCAGTGAGAATGTTAAGGGATCAGGTCCCTAGTATGTTCCTTGTGAGTTCAGATGTATACTGCCCAGATTTCTTGATTTCATGCTGATTGATTGTGCTGGTTACACATCAGGTCATTTATCTGGTTCTTTACATAAAAGTTTGTTAGATCATCAAAACAGAATACTAACCCATCAATTTCCCCCTTTTTTATGATGAAAACCTTTTATAATTGATGAACAATTATATAGTGTTATATAGTCTAACTTAACCAGATACAAGACCAGGATCCCATATTTTTTCCCCTGTTTGTGTGCTCCCCCCTTAAGACCTGCAATCAATTGTTCTTATTTATCAATGATATCTTCCCCCTTTTGGCATCGTAAAAAGGCATAATCAGACAGAAAGCACAAAGAAGTCTAACAAAGCTAACTCATGTCCCATGTGTGCACACAACATGATAGGAAACAGAAGGAAGAGTTGTTAAATACAGAGAAGTCGTTGCTTGGGATAGCAAAGACTTAATTTGGACTTTTGAAAATGGGATCAGCTAGGTGGGATCCAATTATCAAACATAAAAAGATCAAAAGAAGTACTACTAACCACAAACATCATAAAAACAGACAAAGATCGGACAGAGACGGAATCCTAGGGGGCACTAGAAGAGGAGGATGCAGCAAGAGTCTTGAGAACCAAATCCATACGGGCATTTGCAGATAATTGTTCCTCCACAAGTTTCTCCCGCATGTTCTCTACCTGTTTCCTAAGCTCAGTGTTCTCTTTGGTCAAGCGGGTAACCTCCTAATTTGAAGAATGAACAGCACCAGGTCCCCCAGAGGCTTGACTCAACTGAGTCTCCAAAATAGCAGTTTGAGCCTTCAACTCCCTGATCACCTCATTGGCATCATTCAGTGCATTGATCAATTGGGATATTGTAGAAGTTCTACCCCCAGGTTTCTCAAAACATTCACATTCCTGTCGTCTTGGAGAAGGTCTGCTTGCGGGTCCCTACTCGGAGGTCTGTAACAGGTACTTTGTAGAACTCGAATACTCGAGTAAGTAGGAAACCATACGGGAGCCCATAATTGTCATCCTTGACATTCACCACTTTCCTCATATGTTCAATCATAAGAGCAGGCAAGTTGATAGGGGTGAAGGAATCAAGAGCCTCTATCAATGCCAAATCATCCTTGGAGGCATTCGATCGCCTTTCTACACGGGAGAAAAGTACCTTATTTACCAGTTCGAATAAGAGCTGGTAAATAGGGAACATAGCTTTCTTGTGGACCCGTTACCCTTGCTGAATTGTGCCCGCCTTAACAATGGCTCACTGAAAGTCTCCCTCACAAGCAGTAGCATCAGTTTTCACAGAAGACAGTCCCCTAGATGGAAGTTGAAGAACTGTTCCCAGAGCAACGTCGTCAAAAACAATGTCAACTCCTTCCACTAGAGCACAAATATGATCCCCAGTAGTTGTGAATAGGGATGCATAAAATTCTTTCACTGCATCTTCATATACTTTGGGCACACTCACATTGATGAGATAGTCCCACTTCTGAAACACAACCATGGCCATAATTTGGCGCATTCCAGCCGTCTCGCAAATCTCTGGGTCAAACATTCGACCCCATAGCACCCTCTGACTCCTCACATTCTCTTGCACTTGCCACTGTCACTTGGTATTGTTTGCACTAAACCTGGTTCCTCAACAGTTTCCATTTCTCTTTTTCATTTTTTTGAACTTTGCACAGACTTTCCTGTAGAACATTCTACAACCATGGACCCTTTAACACTAGCTTCACCAACTTCAGCTCGTTTAAGCTTTCCATTGCTTTTCACAGGTGTCACACGTGGTTTTCTTTTCCCTTTATCCACAACTCCATCCACAGACTTTTTAGAGGGAGATTTTCTTGTTACCAAGGAACTTAGTTCCTCTTCCACCTCAACCACAGAAATATCGGCATCCACCACCACCTTCTTCCCCTCTTTCATCAGTCTTTTCTTCTTCTTTTTAATGCTTTTCTTGCTATTTTCCATAGCAGAGTCAAGGGCCTCCTTCTTTTTCAACCGTGTGGATGGTCGCTTGGCAGATGATTCAGGAGTAGGCACTTTCTGGCGAAGCTTAAAGCGAGCACTCAGGACCATCTTGTCCTCATCATCCTCATTAGTAGGCTTAGGGATAGGAGGAACTGAATCTAGAGGAGGAATAGAGGATATAGGTTCCTGGTTGGTTTCGGGGAGCGGAGAACCAGGTTCTTCACAGGACTTCTCTTTGACAGACTCATGACCGGGGATTCAAACAAGACCAGGGTCCCTTCATCTCCTAGGAATGGAGGTTCTTCCCCTTGAGGTTCAGGAAGGGAAGAAGATCCGTCAGAGGGAAGACTCTCAGAAGCAATGGCCATAATGTTCTCAACTGCTTCTTTTTCAGGAGACTACAAGGGAGCCGTGGAGTCAAGGAGAGATGAGTTGAGATACTAGTAAGGGTCATCCTCAGAGGCTTCAGAGGTCTGAGGAAGATCATTTGCTGGGGCTTCTTTTGGTGTTTCAGAAGGGGGAAAATCAGTGGGTTTTATAGAAGGATAAGCATCGGTAGTTAGGGGGAGGAATCAGGTGCAGGGATGATGACGTCTGGGATAGAGGAGGACTGAACCTCCACTGGAACGGGGTTTGAGTCAGTGGCAGGAGAGAGAGAGGGGGGGGTGAGTTCTCATTTGTCATTTTTATGGGAGATGGAGAGATTTACAGTGTAGAGAGGACTGTGATTTTCAGAGAGAGAGTATGTAAAGATGATGCTGACCGGTTAGAGAAGAAGAAGCCTGATAAAAGGAAGGTGTAAGGATGAGGGGAAAGAGGAACTTGTTCAAAAATAAAATGACGGTAGGTGTTTTTGGGAAGAGAAAACTTGCAGAAGGAGTTAAAGAATTTAAGAGATGGACGTGATTGACATAGACACTGAAGATTCGGATGATGTGGCAGTAGTAATTAATTTGTTACTTTTGAGAGAGGCATAGAAAACACATAACTACTGACATGTGGTACACGAACCAGGTCTTGTACCTGTTTCTTGAAAACATTTTTTTCAGCTTCCTTTTGTTCTACAGAGCCATACCTTTAATTTCTGTAATCATCATGCGTGTCTACCTGCAAAGGTATTTATGTGAGGTAGACTTAGTCAGAAAACACTTTAGCTCACTGTACCTAAGAGTGACTCTCATAGCCAATGTTAAGGAACGAGTTCCTCAGTTAGGACTAAGCAATCCCAGTGCCATTCTATTTTTCTCAAAGTGTTCCCTGCTCAGTGACTTGGTAATATGTCGGCAATATGATCTTCAGTGCAACAAAACTTCATGCATGTATGCCATTTTTCAACATTGTCTTGGAGAAAATGATGTCTCACATCAATATGCTTGGTTCTTTTGTGTTGAACCGAGTTATTTTCCATGTTTAGGGCGCTAGTGTTAGCACATAAGAGTGGCACACTATCAATGTATACCCCAAAATCCTCCAATTGTTGTTTGATCCACAGCAGATGAGCACATCAAGATGCGGCTGCAACATATTCTGCTTCAGCTGTGGAGAGAGCCACCGAGTTTTGCTCCCTTGTACCCCATGAGATTAGGCAAGACCCAAGAAAATGAGCCATTCCTGAGGTGTTTTTCCAGTCCACCAGATAACCTGCATAATCAACGTCAGCATAACCAACAAGGTTGAAATTGTCACCTGAGAGATAGTACAGAACCAGGTCATGTGAGACTCCTTAGGATTTGATTGAAACCTGGCACATAACCCCACACTAAACACAATATTTGACCTGCTTACAGTAAGGTAGAGTAGAGAGCCAACAATTTCCTTGTACATTGTTTGGTTTACAGGAGATCCAAAGTCATCCATGTCAAGCTTGGTTGCAAATGCAATGGGGGTGTCAATCACTTTTGACTCCTCCATGTTGAATCTTTTTAGCATCTCCTTGATGTATTTCTGCTGACTGATACAAGTTCCCTTTGTGGACTGCTTCGCTTGAAGACCCAGAAAGAAGTTCAGTTCAGTTCCCCAATCATACTCATCTCGAACTCACTGCCCATGAGTTTGGAAAATTCCTTACATAGTGAGTCTGTTGTAGCCCCAAATATGATGTCATCCACATACACCTGAACAATGAGCAGGTTCCTTCCACGTTTCTTCAGGAACAATGTGTTGTTAATCTTTTCTCGAATGAACCCATTGTCCAGCAGAAACTTTGATAGTCTTTCGTACCAAGCTCTAGGAGCTTGCTTCAAGCCATACATAGCTTTGTCTAATTTGAACACATACTCCGGGTGTATATGACTTTCGAAGCCTGGAGGTTGCTTAACATATACCTCTTCTTTGAGGAAACCATTCAAAAAGTCACTATTCACATCCACTTGAAACAAGGTGAATTCCATATGAGATGCAAAAGCAATAAGAATCTGGATGGCTTCCATGCGAGCAACAGGAGCAAACGTCTCGTCATAGTCAATCCCTTATTCCTGATTGTATCCTTGAACAACAAGCCTTGCTTTGTTCCTTGTAGTGTTTCCATTTTCATCCAGCTTATTCCTGAACACCCACCTGGTTTCTATGATGGTTCTATCTGAGGGTCGAGGTACCAGGTGCCAAACCTTGTTTCTCTCAAATTGGTGCAGCTCCTCATGCATAGAAACGATCCAGTCTGCATCCTTCAACGCTTCCTTGATATTTTTTGGTTCTATCTGGGATAGAAAGGCTGAGAAGGCTAGGGAGTTTCTGGTTTTGGATCTAGTTTGAACTCCTGAATAAAGAGGAGTGATTATGTTATCAAGGGGATGCGAGATTTTGTGTTTCCAATTCGGGACTTGAATTTGGTTAGTGGAGTAACTTGGTACATCAGAAGGATTTCCCTGCATTCCTTGTTCTGCAACATGTGGAGTAGCTTGCACGGCATCTCCAACTCTTTCTTCAGCTTCAGTAGTAGTAATTGGGTTACCAGGTTCCTCACGTGTAGTTGAGGAAGTGGTTGCCTTGCCTTCACTTATTTCCCTCATCTGGATCATCATGTCAGCTTTGCAATTTGAGACATCTGATATTTCTCCAGGAACCAAAAGTGGTTCATTGTCTTGATCATCAATATTTCTATCCTTGTTTTGAGAAGGTGTCTCATTGAATAACATGTTAACGCTCACTTCTACACATTGGGTTCTCTTGTTGTACACTTTGTAGGTTTTGCTTTGAGAGGAGTATCCCAAAAAGATTCCCTCGTCACTTTTTGCATCAAATTTTCCAAGTTGATTCTTCCCATTGTTCAGGACATAACATTTGCATCCAAAAGCTCTCAGATGAGTTATCTTTGGATTTCTTCCATTGATCAGCTCATAGGGGGGTTTGTTTAGGAGGGGCCTGGTCATGCACCTGTTCACCAAATAGTACGCAGTGTTGATTGCCTCAGCCCAAAAAAAATTTGCAATCCCACTGTCAATAAGCATTGTTCGTGCCATGTCTTCCAGAGTTCTGTTTTTCCTTTCGACCACACCATTTTGCTGAGGAGTCCTTGGAGCTGAGAAATTGTGAGTGATTCCATTCTCATTGCAAAAATCATCAAATTTTGCATTATCAAATTCTGTCCCATGGTCGGATCTGATGCAAGCTACTTTCAACTCCATCTTCACTTGGATTTTCTTGAAAAATTCCACAAATACTTCAAAGGTTTCATTTGTTGCTCTAAGAAACAATGTCCAAGTGAATCTTGAGTAGTCATCCACAATCACAAAAATGTACTTCTTTCCACCCTTGCTTGGAATCCTCATTAGACCACACAGATCTATGTGAAGCAGTTCAAGAGGTTTTGATGTGCTAACATCCTTCTTTGGCTTGAAAGATGATTTCACATGTTTTCCTCTGGCACATGCATCACACACTCTTTGTTCCTTGAACATTGAGTTAGGTAGACCGCGAACCAGGTCCTTCTGTATAAGTTTATTCAACAAAGAGAAGCTTGCATGATCCAGTCTTCTATGCCACAGTTCTGCATCATCATCAACTACCTTTAAGCAGTTTACCTCACCAGCTTCCAACGATTCAAGGTCAGCAACATAGATGTTCTTGTGTCGCTTGGCTATCAACAATACTTCACCAGTTACTAGGCTAGTAATTGTACATACTTTGGATAAGAATTCAACTTTGTTTCCTTTATCGCAGATTTGTGAGACACTCAAGAGACTATACTTCGAACCGTCCACATAGTACACATTCTCAATTGAGTGCTCAAGAGATCTTCCAACCCTTCCAACATCGAGAATGTACCCCCTTTTTCCATTTCCAAAGGATACATCTCCTCCTTGCAGGGCTTTCAGTGAGAGAAAATCCATGGTGTTTCCAGTCATATGCTTTGAGCATCCACTGTCAATGATCCATTGCAACCCTGTTTCTATCACTGGTCCCTGCACATACAAATTAAGGGTTAGATTTAGGAACCCAAACAAGTTTGGGTCCCTTGTAGTTAGGAAAAGGGTGAATAAGAGCTCTTCTAGTCCAAGCAGGCAAAAATCTATTTTTCTTCGAGGGACATGGTCCCACTGACTGAGTCACTTTGTCAGCAAACACTTTGTTTTTCTGAAAAGATTGAGCTCTGGCAGGGCAACTTTCTTTAAAGTGCGCATTGTTCCCACATTGGGTACAAAGCCAGTTGTCTAGGACAGTGACGTACTTGCTGTGAGGGTTGTAAGGAATTTTTTCCTTTTGGAACCCAATCCCTTTCCTGTTTCCACTGTTGTTCAAGTACATGGCAGTGCCAACATCTGTGGACCAGGTCCATTTTAGTGATTTATCAAGATTCATTTTTAGTTTAACCATTTCAGCTTGAAGTGCATGTTTTTCTCAAGTTCACAACACAGGCTTATTTTAACATCAGTTATTTCCTTTTCAAGCTTAATATACTTCTCACTGGCTACCTTCTTTCCTTTTTCTATGCTCACTTTCCTATGTTCTAATTTGAGTTCCACAATTGATTCCTCTAGGTCAGTGATCACTACCAAAAGATCGTCTCTTTCTTGTTCAACAACATTTATTTTCTCAGCTAAAATATTCTTCTCAGTGCTCAGGTTCTCCAATGTTTCCTTCAGGCCTACTACCACTACAGTTAGATCATCTCTCTCATCTTCTGCACTATTTGTTTTTTCACCTAGTGCTTCCTTTTCTTTCTCAAAATTACTTATGGTCTATTTTAGGTCCACAACAACCACCATCAAGTCATCTCTCTCATTTTCTACACTGTTTAGTCTACATGTTAGATATTTTTTTTCTTTTTCAAGCTCACTTATGGTTTCTTTTAAATATACCACACAAACAACTAGATCATCTCTAGACTGTTCAGTTTCTCCTAGCTCTATGGTCAGAGAATCTTTATCATCAACTAGGCTATAGTAAGCATCAATAAGAACATTTTCTAATGACATTAACTTTTTTGAGGAGTAGGATTTCAGATTTCTCTGAACATCCCTGAAATTTATCTCATCATTTTCACCCTCTTCATCATCATCAGACTGAGCCATTAGCACGAACAGTGAATCATACTCCTTCGCCTTGTTCTCTACTGCCATCATGGAACTGTTACCTGCTTCTAGTTCCTCTTCTGATTCACTATAGGAATCTCCCCAGGCAGCAAGAGCTTGCTTCACAACATTATCAGCAGCACTCTTCCGGCTGAATCGTTTGTCGGGAACCTGGTTCCTCTTGGCTATTTTGTCAGCGTTGTGCTTGTAGGGCTCCTTCTTCAACAATGGACAATCTTTGATGAAGTGTCCAGGTTTTCCACACTTGTGGCAGAGATCATAGTTCCTTGATTTTCTTGAACTACCTGTTTTTGGTATACCGCCATTCCTTCTAACCATCTTTTGAAATCTCTTAGTAAGATAGGCCATGTCACCATCTTCTTCACTTGAGTCATTTTCTTCAGATTTTAGAACCATGTTCTTTTCCCTTTTTGGTTCTCTTCTCTTACTACCTTTTTCCTTCTTCAACTCATATGTCTTTAGATTTCCAACCAACTCATCCATTATTAGACTTTGTAAGTCTTTTGTTTCAGTAATATCATTCACTTTGCTTTCTCAAGAACCAGGTAAGACACTCAGAATCTTCCGAACCAGCTTGTTTCTGGGAATTATCTCACCTAGAGAGTGAAGCTTATTTATGATGGATGTGAATCTAGTATGCATGTCTTGTATAGACTCATCATCCTTCATTCGAAACAGCTCGTACTCAGTTGTGAGCATGTCAATCTTGGACTGCTTGACCTGAGTTGTTCCTTCGTGAGCAGTTTGCAAAGCCTCCCATATCTCCTTTGTTGGTTGGCAGGCTGAGATTCAGTTGTACTCATCAGGTCCTATACCGCATACCAAGATTTTCATGGCACGAATTTCTTCTCAATATCCTTCCTATGAACTTCACTGTATTATTTCCTTGTTTTAGGCACCAATGACCCATCTTCTACAACCTTCTTCATAGGGACGTGTGGACCGTCACAAATGACATCCCACAGTTTGAAATATTCATCCATTATAAAGTCGTGCATACGAGTTTTCCACCACCAGTAATATTGACCATTGAATCTAGGAGGTCGATATGTTGACTATCCTTCTTCAAAGTTTGGTGGACCAGCCATTACAGATCCTTTATAGGTGTTAACCTGTTAGAACAAACCTGCTCTGATACCAATTGATAGTTCTAGGACTTCACAAACTGTAAAGAGACCTGGTCCTTTACCAGTCCCCTCAAAGTTCTTGATAGAGACAGTAAGTAAAAGAGCCACAAAATTTTTACGTGGAAAAATTCCAACTTAAGGGGACAAAAATCATGACCTACACTAGTAGGATTTCAACTTCACTAACTTGTAATATCAACTATTATAAGTCACTTTGTAATGACTCTCTTACAAAGACTTTGACACACTAACTTGTAATACACTTATTACACCACTTTGTTACTCACTAGTGACAAAGACTTTAACTTATGACTACACTAGTCACAACACAAACACTGATGGTTTATGGTTTTAGGATTCCTAATACAAGGCGTCTAAGAAGCAAGATAGGATACAATAGAAAGCAAAACACAAGATTACAACTCAACTAATGGACACCTAAGACACGTAGTGAAACTGGTCCGTTTTAGTAGAGTTGTCTTCTTGTTCTTGACACACTTGAGCCTTTAATGCTGCAGTAGATCTTCAATGCTATGAAGAATGTTAGTAAATATTAAGTGAATATGTCTTCAAACAAGATATTACATCCCTAGGACACCCTAAGAGGATGCACATGCTTAGTTGGTACAATCTCCAACCAATGGGAAGTGACTGTTGCACTGTTACTGCATTATAGCGTGTACAGTTGCAGGCAGTCACTTTTCTGTCACAGCTTTCCAGCTGTAGAGTTGACCTGTACTTCTGTCAATGAGAATGTTAAGGGATCAGGTCCCTAATCTATTCCCTGTGAGTTTAGATGTATACTGCCCATATTTCTTGAGTTCATGCTGACTGATTGTGCTGGTTACGCATCAGGTCCTTTATCTGGTTCTTTACATAAAAGGTTGTTAGATCATCAAAACAGAATACTAACCCATCAAATATATAGAATCCCTAACTATAAATCCTATATATAGATCCCAAAAGGTCCAAACCTATAAGAGAAATATTTCCCAATTTAATAAGGACTATATGTTTTCCTTTCCCAAATCTATTAGGACAATGGGTTTTCCTAAACCTATAGGGATTATGATTTTACTAAAAATACAAGGAGATAATTCAAGCCATAAAATAATAAATGAAAATGCAAAAACTTGAAGAAATGTGGGCAAAAATTAAATCAAAAGCAGAGCTAAAATTGTAACCATCCAACTGAGAAGACAAAGAGAATCGAAAGAGTAATCTTTAAAAATCTTAAAAAAATAATAACAACACCATGAATTTTAGCATGAAATTAGGAAGTCAAAGAATAGAATAAAAAATTTTGGGAAAATTTCAAAAAAGAAGTAGACCTAATATACGCACCTGAATATTCTGAAAAATGATGAAGGAATAGAGTGGGAAAGATAAAAGGAAGGATGCTTCCAGACTTGTGTTAGAAATAAAATGCATCTAATATGAGTGAGCATGTGACACGTCTAAGTATTCTTATGATTCCAATTGTCAAATTAACCATATTGTCCATGCATGACAGATTAAAATAACAACTTTGCCCGATCATTATTCTCTTTTCTATATAATAGAAATTGAAGAGTATCTCTAGTATGCACATACCCTTTATACAAAATTGCAAACATCTTTAAAGAAATAGAGCATTTTTTCTTCTGTATAATTTTTTTTTACCATAAATAAAGCTGTAAATTTCAAAATTTATTTATCTTCGTCTGTATAATTTAGTCTTAATTAAACTTAATTATTACAAAATAATTGCACTTTTTATAAAGAAAATAAGATTTCATTTTTAAAATATGGTTATATATCTTTTATTATTTTTTGATTAAGTAATACTCTCTTTGGTCCACAATAAGTGACCAATTTATCTTTTTATTTGGTTCAAAATAAGTGTTCTTTTATATAATTAAGAAAAAGTCAATTTATTTTTTTAAAATTACCCTTATGTACGTATCCCTAAAAAGTGTTTTACTCATCATATTAAATTATGCTACAATATTTAATTAAGGGTAGTCTAGTGAGACATTATTTGTTTGCACTTAATGGAGGTCTGAATCTTAAATATTAAGTGCGTTTGTTTTTAAAGTCTGAATAATTTTAATCATTAAGTGTGTTTTTTTACTTCATAACCACTTAATGACTCTGAATAGGTCTAGATGATTAAGATCTATAACATAAACTTAATTTCATTAAGATCCTAGCATCAACATTATTACTAATTGTCGCCACCGCCTATCATTATCAACTACCACTGCCACCATACTCAATCACTACCACCACCACCATATCATAACTGCCACCGCTACCACCATCTACCACTCATACCACCACCATCTTCAACCATAATCACACACTCATCCACCTCAACTACCATAACTAACCGTCATCACCATCAAAAATCATAGCCGGCATTGCCCACTATTATAAATTATCGCCATCCACTATCACCTTCCTTAATCGCGACCACAACTTGTCACGACCCAAGCGACCCGATACTCAACCCGAATATATGTCCAAGATCGAAATCATCATACGAGCCTATTGGAACCTTCAAATCTCGATTTCGAGATCGTTTACTCAAAAATCAAACCTTAGTCAACTCTTCCAGCTTTAAGCTCCCGAAATGAGAATCTTCCATCCGAATCAACTTTGAGCTTCCCGAAATTCAATTCCGACTACGCGTACAAGTCATAATACATGAAGTGGAGCTACCAAGACTCCAAATCGCCTAGCGACGTGTTAGAACTCAAAACGACAGATCGAGTCATTATACAACCACCACCACTACCCGTAATTATAAATTATCACCACCTACCACCACCATCCTCAATCATAATCACCACAACTACCAATCATCACTAGCTACTACCCCAAATCACCATCATCAACCAAAACTACCACTAATCACTGCCTCGATTATTAATATAATATTAGATTAATTAGTATTTTATTTAAATTTTATGTTTATTAAATTTTAAATAAAGATAAATTTTATACATTCAGATGGTAAGAAAACAAACAGTCTTAACCATTTAGTATTCAGATCTTAATATACATCTTAATATTCAGATGTGTATCAAAATCCAAGTGTCTTAATCTTAATACACATCTTGATATTCAGATATGTATTCAGATTCAGACGTCTTAATCTTTAAAAAAACAAATGAGGCCTCACACTAACTATTTTTGTCTAAAATTTATTATTTTTTTAATGGGTATGCCCAAGACAAATTGGTCACTTATCGTGGACCGGGGGAAGTAATTAACACAAAGTACTGTATAAAGTTCGTGCATAAAAACTATTAGGACTCGAATCACTACACTTGAGAATTAAGAGGAGCTTCGGAAACAAAAAAGAGAATTAAGAGGGGCATTACGCAAATCCTTACAATGGGAACAGTAGTGGTGGAGTTATTCGTCACACGTAGGACTCGCACGAACACCAAACATGAACCTCAGTTAAATCGACGGCAACTGTACCAACTGAACCAAACTCCTAAAACCTCACCGCCGTCAAACCCCGTCTTCCCCAATGTCGACCGAAACCCTAAACCTCAAAATCAACGGCGAGGATTCAACAGAGCAACTCCATTCCCCGGAAACCTCCACCAATCCAACGGTTGAAATTGCACCAACTGAGAAGCGTAAGCGAGAAGAAATCGAAACAGAAACAGAAACAGAAACAGAAACGGGGCAACAGCAACAACAGCCAAACCCGTTATGGAAAACGAGTCTTTGCTCTTACTTCCGAAGAAACGATAACTCATGCAGCCACGGTGATACCTGCCGTTACGCCCATGGTGAGTCGGAGCTCCGTCCCCGACCCGATAATACATGGGACCCGACTTCTGAGCGGGCGAAAAAGATAGCTAAGAAGGATGATGATGGCGATAAGGCAGAGAATAAAGAAGAAGATAAGTGTAATGCCGTCATGATGACGGAAGCGGTAGACGATGAGGAGGAATGTAGTTCGTCGGGTACTGGGTTGTCAAAGTGCTTGGTGAATCTTCCTATGAAGTGGAGTTCGGATAATTTAAGGTGTTTCCTCAAGCAGCATGTAAGATTCTTGCTCTTTCCTATCTTTTTAGATATTAAAGATGAAAGCGTTTGCCCCCCCCCCCCCCCCCCCCCGCGCTCATTATCTACTGAGTTTCAAACAGTACTGGTCCTCCGGGGATTTTATATTAAAAAAAGGAAATCTTGGTTTTGCATTTATTTTCTGAACATTTTTCTAATTCCCAGTTTTAATGTAGTGGAGAACCTAAAACAGAGTTAATTAAGCAGCTATTTTGAAACATGGGATATATGTTGTTCTTCTGTGCACCACTCAGTGATTCACTTAGGGAGCTTGTACATATTTGAAGTTTTAGTTATTATCACTAATCAAGATTAGGCAGCTATCTTCACATTGTGTGTGAACTTTGTCAGTTTGAGTTGGTTTTGTGAAGTAGACATCTTTATAGATGTCAAATTGTCAATGCATTTATTCTATGGTCAATAGGAGACACGGGGTGTAAGTCCCATGGATCTTTAATTTATAATTAATAAAATAAACTTAAAAGTATTTTTAAATCTAAAAATTACATAATTCTTTTAGAAAATTCATACAAATCACAAAAAATAGATACTTATTATAATTATACGAACTAACAATAAAAAATTATACTAATAAATGAGATACATCTTAACAATAAGTCAATAATGTTCTAACCGAAATAACAATCCATATTCCAAACAAGATAAGCAAAAGGCATCATTAATTATTTGTAAGAATTAAAAAAAAAATGAAATAAAATCAAACTAGTTCATGGCAATGATCTGAAGTTCTGAACTATAAAGACAAACATTATAGATGCCTTTAGAATATATATTTTAAAATATGAGAGAGAATAACTTTCTAGTAATTTAACAGTAAAGAAAATTTGGTGCAAACAAAAGAATTTGGTCAGAGATATATTGGTATCATTGTTAAGAGCACAAATGACACTCATTTTCCACAAAAAAAAAGAAGAAATGCACAAAAACTATATCATCTCTCAGTCTCAAGTCTCAACAGTAGCATTGTAATTATATTTCAGTGTGCAAAGTGCATCTCTAAACTCTCAGCAAGACTTCGTAACCCGCTTTGATTGAAGCCACAAAAGTTGTTGCTCCTTCATATACATGCCTGCAAAAATATATTTCATGTTAAGAAAATAAAGAGTGTCATGAGAGCTAACATTGTCTAGCTTCAAAGTTTAAATCCACTTGCCTCTGATTAGAGCAGTTTTGCCAAAAAGTCTTCAACAGTCACCATGTCTGATCAATCTCTATAAAAATGAGGTCGTCGTCCATTTTCATTAATCTCCACATCTTCTTATCCTTCGTCACTCTCAAGTAGCACTGATTTTTCTTTATGTAGATCAAAGGAAAAAAGAGTGTTTAACATAACTTGATAAAGTAATAGTAGATAGTAGTACACTACACACTCAGAAGCCTTCTGTTTTTTGTTCAATGGACCTAATCCACTTGTATCTCTTAAACAACCAACATCAATGATAGATTCATGTGTAAGGCCATTTTCATATGCAGTAGGTGGCACCATTCTAATGACATCAACATCAATTAAATTCTCTTCATCAAGCCAAGAAGGATCTTCAGGAAGCACAGGATCTTCTTGAAGTACTGTATCTTCTTTTTCAGTTATCCATTCATCATCAGAATCAATTTCATCAACTAGAATCGGATCGACATTTTGCATTTTTCTTTTGATGCTCCTTTCTCTTCATCTAGTATTGTATCTAACATAAACTAGAGCATTTAATCTATGATGCTCAAGTCTGTTTCGCTTCTTGGTATGAATCTAGCAAATATTTAAAAACTAAAAATAAGCTATTATAAAAATGAAAATACAATAGTAGAAGTTCTGGAAAATCATAACTCTTACCGACTCGAAGGTACTCCAATTTCTTTCACAACCCGAGGAGCTGCATGTGAGACTCAAGTCATGAATCGCAAATTTAGTCAACTCTGGAGTTCTGCCCCCAAAACGTATCCACCAATCTGTCGGAGATCATACTTTCTTAGAATCCATAGCTAACTGACTTCCAAAATCCCCTCTGAAGTGGTCATATGAATCTAACTGAACATCCACTTTAAACCTCTCTTCATAACTCAACGTTCTTTCCATGCATTGGTACAAACCTTGTTTGATTTCATAATTATTAGAAAACCTTTCATCAAATCGCAACTGAGGATTCAAATAGTATCCAGCAGCATGAAGTGGACGTTGAAGTTGGTCGTTCCATCTATCACCAATTCTCTTCCAAATAGGACCATACTTTTTTCGTTGGATCCACAATTTATAGCTATCTTCTCCTTAGCTTTATTCATCAAATCATACATATATCCCATGCATGGTTTTTCCTCTAAATCTACTTCTCTCAAAACACTCACTAAAGAAGTAACACTCTTCACACAATAAGCAATGTAAGGCCAGAAGTTCTGATCTAACAAAATATTGGCTCTTGTTTTCACCCCCTCGTGTTTCTTAGCCCAAGCAGATTTATTCCAAGTTTCATAAGAAAACATAGATCTAAG
This sequence comes from Nicotiana paniculata, assembly GCA_005239505.1. NCBI lineage: Eukaryota > Viridiplantae > Streptophyta > Magnoliopsida > Solanales > Solanaceae > Nicotiana > Nicotiana paniculata. The sequence goes on from ML340394.1 coordinate 25,606, forward strand.
GGCTTGTTTTTGCTTTTGAATGCTTTGAAGCGTGAGATATGCTGTAGCAAAGCGAGTGACAGCTGGACGCAATAACTCGTGATTATTTGTAAATGACCTTATCAAATCTAACACCAAATATGCCCTAAATAAATCTCACCACTTCTTTTGCCGTTTTAAGTGTTTCTTGATGAAGCGTCAACTTTCCTATATCTTCTAACAAGAGATCAATACAAAGTGCAACACATGGAGTCCAATAAACATGAGATCGAGTTTCCATTATTCGTTATCCAGCATTCACAAAATTAGAACCATTATCATTAATTATTTGAAGAACATTTCCTTCTCCAACTTCATCTATAATTTTATTTAAATGCGATGCAAGCATTTCACCACTTTTAATAGAGTCAGAGGCATCAATAAATCTCAAAAAGAAAGTACCGGTTGGACTATTAATCAAAAAGTTTATAAAACATCTACTTTTTCCATCTGTCCAACTATCAGACATAATTGAACAACCATATTGCTTCCAAGATTTCTTATGTTCATCAAACATCTTATTAATGTTTGTAACCTCATCTTTCAATATCCAAGTTCTCAATTCATGCATGGAGGGAGGCACAAAACCCGCTCCATAATTTGCAACTCCTTCAAACATTGGCAAATAATATGGGTCATTTGCAACATTAAAAGGTATACCACTTGAAACGAAGAACTACTGATTCACTGACAAACTTCTTTCGTCTCCTCTTTTTTCCATTTGGAGTTTAAAGTAGCTTGCCTTGTTTGTGCACTAACATAATCATCAATTGGACCTCTAGTCTTGGATGTAAATTCGGCGTACTTGGAGAAGTACCAGATTCACTGCCCGTACCACTTCCAGATGCAACGGCTCGCATTCCTTCCAAAGTAGCATTCCTCAAGGTTTTAACTTTTTGAAGCTTTACTAATGCTTTCTTGCATTCATCGACCACTTCATCTGGCACTGTAGGGCAAGGCTTTTTTCCTTTATGGGTACCTGTTAAGTGTTGCTTCAGTCTGTTGATCGTGCCACTACATCGTTGATTACAAAACTTGCATTGAAAGAACTTTTCATCTTGATTCATGGTTGTGTATTTCCAAGCAAAATCTTTTTTGCTCACTGTTTTAGAGCCCTCTTCATCCATTGTTCATCCACTGTTAACCATGACCTGCCAATATAAAGTTTATAGTTACCTGCAAGTTTTAGTAATGAAAGAGTTATAGTTACTACTCTATAGTCTATATTTTGTATTATCCATCAATCACTTAGATTTATTACTTCTCTGGAAAGGAAAAAAATAATTTTAACAAGTACACTGTACCATCTAGATCTTCTTTAGTTTCTTACTTTCTTAAACAAATCATGTAGATTACCTTAGTTCCTTTGTCCTTTCCTTAACAGTTGGTTATCATTTTCGAAGAAGAAAGTCAGAAACTATAAGTGCATGTTGATAATCGCACAATAAACATACAAAATGCAGAAATTTTTGAAATATAGCAACAACAACAAACAAAAACCAAAAGTAGCAAGAGACACCTGTTATAATTTTCGGAGTTAGAGTGATTAGTGAAGTAAAAAGCTCAGAGTTCTATGAAGTATGACTGTGGACGATTCTTCATTGTTTAACGAGGTTAGGGTTTTTTTTTAATGGGGTGGGGACAGATTTGGGGTAAAACGAAAAAGGGTTTTAAAAATATAAGGGCAATTGTCAAAATTATCCTTTAATTGGTTAAGTTCCATCCAGCGTGAGTCTTGGTTCTGAGCGAGTCTTGCGCCTAAGCGTGTGCCTCATCTCTTGGGGCGTGCGCCCAAAGGATCTGCGCCTCTCATTAATGCCCAGATGCGTTTTATGTACGCCCCACACCGATTCGCGCCCCGGGACTCGCCCCGTAAACGCTCTTAAAAAACACTGGTCAATAAGATATTAAGATACAAAGTTCATCAATCAAAAGATTACTTGTGGAAAAATTGAAACTGTGAATACTTTGGAAGCACTATGCAGGAAGTGCAACTTCAATGATTTCATCTCTTTGTGCCCAAAGGAGTATTATTTATTTTCTGCAAACTTTTCTTCTCTGGGGAACGCTAATGCCGAATGCAACTTTCAACATTTTCATCTTTTTCCTGACCAAAGAAGATAATTGGAGAATTCTTTTAACTTTCTACGGGCTTTTCTTCTTGTTGTATGACTTGTTTAAAAAATGTGTTCTAACTCCTAGTTATCTGGGTTGTGCTGAAAGTTAAGTACCTACACAAATGGTTAAGAGGTGTGTCCATTATGGCATGTGAAGAGGAACTGGCAACTGAGTTAAATGGTCCTCAGGGAGCTTTAGGAGACCAAACACTATCTTGAAAGAGCTAGTATGTTTTTTTTGGGGGGGGGGGTTTCTAGGTGCTTTTCCCTTGATTTTCTGTTGAACATTGCAGCGTAATACTGAAACTGGCAGCTCTATGTTTTCTCCTTTCATGTATTCGTCTTTGTATCCTCCACCACATGAGGTGATCAGGTGATGCAGTGGATAATTCATTTCCAGTGTTTCTCCATAGATCCTCGAAAACATACATCACTTTCAAAAGCAAATGAGCACATAGATTAGTCCTTTATGTTGGTCATGTTTCCTGGGACCCTATATTATCCTTTTTCTTTTTCTAGTAAAGTGAATGCAAGTGAAAACGGCTACATGTATGTTGAACATACCCGTTAACAAAAGTTTCTTTCCTTCATCCTTGCATCCATGACAACACTAGAATTCATCATTGCCTTAAAAAGCTGGTGTAGTTTTGCAGACTACTGGCAGTACCATTGTTAGCATCTGTAGAAGTACGGATGTTTGCTCTATGGTTGGACAAGTTTGCTCTCCTGGAATCGTGATTCAGCTTCCTAAAGAAAATAATCCCTACTCTTTACCTTTTTATTTATTGCTGTTCTGTTCTTTATGGATTCATTTTATAATGGGATGAGATGTTAGTTGGAATTGACTCCTTAAATTTCAGGATGTTACTTTTAAATCAGCAAAAAAGAAGAAAGGCATGGTTGTAGGATTTGTTACCTTTGAAAATGCAGAACAAGTGAAGTGTGCTCTGAAGGTATTCCAATTGTTGTCTAAATTTGATTAGAGTGACATGCAGTTCTGCTATTGTCAGAAACATTTATTTTTCAAACTCGAACTTGGCAGGAGTTGAATGGAAAGCTTGTTGGAAACAAGAATTTGAAGGTTGGAGATGTCATTCCGCGGCCATTTGAGAGAAAAGGTAATTCGGTAATATCTTCATCTCTGGCCAGTCAACAAGGTGAAAAGCAAACCTCAACTGGGGACAGTTTGGATTCGACTAAAATATCAGATGAAACTGAGGCAGAGGATCCACTGTTCAGTGATTCTGTTTTGAAGGGTAGGAGTGTTCGTGATGTGGTGACTCCTCTTGCTAATATACCATACGCTGATCAGCTGGAGCAGAAGAAGAGCTTTTTGATGCAAACTCTCAAAAGACTTGTTAGGATATCTTATCCCTCTATTCCATATGGCTATAAAATCGCTCAAAGCTTTTGACTTCCTGAATTACCACTTTCTCAAGGTTTATGAAAATAGACTTTTGACCACTTTTTCTGTTTTTCATATGGATAGACTCGAAATGCACGTAAAGCCTGCCCAAATGGTGTTTCACTTCCAGAATGGATTCTCAAATCTAGGGAAATAGGTAAGCTTTAATCATTTCTTTGAATTGCATCGACTGCATTGTTGCTCTATGACTATATCTTTATAGTTAATAGGCAACTAATTCACTTCTGTTCACTGGAATCGTGTGGAGTTAGGATGCTATTATTCTTTTATAGCATTTGATAAAGAAATGATATAACCTTTGATCCAATCATTTCTTTGAGCAGGTGGTCAACCATGCAAACTGGAGGGCATAATTGACTCGCCACTTATTGAGGGATATCGTAACAAGTGTGAGTTTTCTGTCGGATACTCTGTACTAGGCAAGCCAACTGTGGGGTTTCTGCTTGGAAATTTCAGGTAGATAAAGTGATTGCAGTTTTTCAACATCTAGTTTTTTTTTCCCTTGGCATAGTCCATTTAACAGGAATTACCCTTGTACCAGGGAAGGTGTGACAGCTGTTGAGGAACCTGTGAACTGCCCAAATGTTTCTAGAATTTCTTGTAAATATGCTGCTATCTTTCAAGAATTTTTACAACAGTCAACCCTACCTATATGGAATAGATTGAATAATACTGGATTCTGGAGGCAACTTACTGTATGTCCAACTTCTTTCTATGACCGATTAGTTTGTTCAGTCTCTCTTATCATGCAGAGATGATTCAGTGTGCATGTTGGAGAGGCTGGACAGTCTTTCTTGCTTTTATTGGAACTGGGGGGAGGCGGGATTGTGATGCTTGGCCAACTGACTGGTTCTTTTGGGATGTCTACATCCAGGTTCGAGAAGGTCGCATGCCTGGTAATAATGTAGAGGTTGAAAATACCGATGCAAGTATTTCAGAGGTTATGCTCATTGTTCAGGTTTATGTCTTGTTAACTTAGTCCTTATTTTGTTCTTTCATTTCTGCCTTTTTCAGAAAAATATGAGCAGCTGATTTTAGTTTGTGCTTAGGACTTGCTCCTTGACTTCTGCTTTTTTCATTTTCTTTACTCCTGGATTGCTTAGGTTTGCACTCTGGCGCTGGATGATGCAGTAGTTAATGATGAATTCCAAAGTATGGCCAAAGCATTTGCTATGGGAGCTTCTAGTGTATCACCAGCATTACCTCTTACTGTCCTGGTAGTTCAGGTAGTTATCATACAGCAATTCTTGAAGGCATTTCTCAATCTATGGTGACCGGGGGTGGGGGGGTTAGCTCTAAAATCTGGCACTTAATTCTCACTAATATATAACAAACCAACTTGGTCATAAAACGGAAATAAACCAGGGATGTTGAGAGTTAAAACCCTATTTGTCTTTGTACCTTATTATCCTTTAGTCTTAAATTTTGATTTATGCCTATATCCTTGCTTCAAACTAGTGATCCTTTATTTGCACTTAAATCCTTCAGATGTCTTGTTTTTTACCTTTTCAAGATTCTAGTTATTTCATAATAGGGAAATATGTACTTGATATGCCAGTGGTAGCTTTACACAACCTTGATGTTGCTACTTCTAAGTGCAGGATCACACTGGCATATCTAATGTAGCACCGGCAGATGCTTCTCTGCGCGTCCTTCCGTTTCCCAAAGGGGAAAGCTATTCTGAACTGCAAGCAGATAATGCAGTTGCTGAAGCAAAAATTCACGATTTTATAAATGGACTTAAATTTTGTATTTCACCCACAGCCTTCTTTCAGGTGAGATTATTGCTTATTTCTCTCTGTCCTAAACCGATCTTATTATTTGCTTTCCTCTCTCTCTCTCTCTCAGAAGTTGCAAGTCTTTAAGTTCTTTAATTGGCACAGGTGAACACTCTTGCTGCAGAGAAATTGTACTCCCTGGCGGGGGACTGGGCGGGCTTGGGTCCTGATACCTTGCTTTTCGATGTTTGCTGTGGAACTGGAACAATTGGTCTGACTCTGGCTAATCGAGTTGGTATGGTAATGCTCAACACTACATTAAATTCTAAAAATTTGTTTTTTTGAAATTGTTTATCTTTTATGGTGTTAAATATTTGCCCGAATAAACTCACTGTATCTACCTTTACCCGTTTTATAAAAATGTTCTACTTTGATTACTCCAGTAGTTAGTAGCAATAGTTCCAAGTAAACTATTATGTGGAGTTAGGCAAATAAGTGTTTTCATTTGCTGTCCTCAATTGAGTGTCTTAGTTTTACTTTGTACATAATACTTTTTAAAGTATGGTACATATATTAAAATAACACTCGATAGCTTAAATGCTATTTGTTGCATATGAGCTCACTGTGTTTACTTTTTCATTCTGGAAATAAAATCGAGAAAAAATTGTGTTAAGCACGGTAAAGGTTTCATCAGAGGAAATATATCTTCTTAACACGAATTGAGTCGAGTTTTGGGATGTTACCGAAAGCTAGATATCCAATTTGAGATGGAGTAAAGTTTGACATGAAATATGTTTGGTTAACTATGAATATGTCAGTTCAAATTCAAGAAAATATAAGTTAGTATCAGTTTATAACAACAACAACAACAACAACGACCCAGTGTAATCCCACAAGTGGGGTCTAGGAGGGGACCTTACCCCTAACCTTGAAGGTAGAAAAGCTGTTTCCGCTATACCCTCGGATAATTTAGTATCAGTTTATATTGTTTGAATTCCCCATTTGGGGACATCCAGTAAAATTCGGTGGATATAGATTTGTTTAATTGTTGGAGGGAGAAAATTTCCTGTTTAAAAAGGAGGTGGACCATTTGACTTGCAAGGAGAGTAGGTTAAGCATTTCGGACATGGAGAGAACTTTTGAGGGGATCATAAAATAAATAAAATATCTATAATGCTACTCTCATTTTGCTGTTACTGGCTTAGTATTTTAATTCTTGTTTTAGAGAAGTGCATCTTACTTACATTTTGTAACAGGAAGTAAAATCTATATGCATGTTGAATATGCTTGAATGTCTTTAGATGATAAGAAGTTTTGTCTGATCAATTTCTTCAGGTTGTTGGCATTGAAATGAATGCTTCTGCGGTCTCTGATGCTCAAAGAAATGCAGAAATCAATGGGATAAAAAACTGTAGATTTATTTGTGGAAAGGTCAGATTGGACTACCTCTTTACTGGGTTTCACTCTTTTTTCACCCTTCCCTTCCGTATTATAGGTCTTTCCCGCCGGCTGGTCATACTTGGTCTATAAAATTAGTCACTACCAATAAATTTTGTTCATATTTTTTAATTTATTTCCTTTTGGTCATGGTCACGAAAGTTTTAGTCCTGTTTTACTTCATTAAAGATTTGCAAGGCTTTTTAGTCAAGGAAAAAGATATATCAGGCATATTAAGTTGAACTAAGTGTAAAAGCCTGATGGGTCTGGCGCACATTTTAAAGTCTATCTGGATTTGGTTTGAGAGCTAGCTTACTTTTAGGTTTTAAGAACCACCTGTATTTCAGTGAGCTTTTGTTCGGTAGCTATAGCATAGATTTCTTTGGAAACAATGACTATGTTTATCTGTCCTTTCCACTTTCTGTAGGATAGCTTATCTTTTGTGTTAAAAACTATGCTACACATGTTAATTCCAGAATTTGCACCATGAGATTGCAGGCCGAGGATGTCATGGGATCTGTACTGAGAGAGTACCTGACTTCACCTCCAGAAGTAGATGGAATTCCAGATATACAGGAAAATACAACTTCCACAGAGAAGACTGATTCTATAGTTAATGCATCGGAAACAGATGAGGGATCCGGTATTGGTTCTGCAACTGCACCTATTGGGAATACTGATTCTACGGATAACACAGTGGAGCCTGAGGGAAAAGCAGGCCTTGAGCGTACCGATGGTACAAGCTTGTCAGTATCTTCAGCAGATGGCATTACAGAATCAGAAACCCAACTTGGGAAGAGTTGTTCATCAGATAATTTGACCACTTCAGTGCGACATTTCAAGAATGTTGTTGCAATTGTGGATCCTCCACGTGCTGGACTTCATCCCACTGTTAGTGTTTTCTCTGCTTTCATCCTTTGTATCTGGACAAGTACTTAGATCATAAATATACTTCTTTATGATGTTGGTCACCAGTTTTTAAGCTATATGATTTTGAATCTCATATTATGGATGAAGATTTCATCTGGTCTTTGATCTAATTCAGTGTTATGTGACCACCCGGGATATGTTTCCTCCGTTTTTAAATGCTGGGGCTTGAAATGAGCTGCTTGCTTTCTGCTAATATTTGTTCTCTATGCTTGTAGGTTATCAAACTTTTGAGGACTAATTCACGGCTAAGGAGGCTTGTGTAAGCTCCTTTGATGCGTCAACTTATCCCTTCTTTGTTTTCTTATTCTCTACTTAGAACTTTTCCAGCATTATTTCTATTTTAATCCTCGATTTTGTTAAAATCTGCTCTTTCCAGTTACATTTCCTGTAATCCTGAGAGCTTGGTCGCAAATGCTATTGAGCTATGCACACCTTCTCCAGATGAAACTGAGAAGGGTAATAACAAAAACAACAGAGGATGGAGAAATATGAGCAGCGCTAGTCTTGCACGACATAGGACCAAATCTATGCCCAGTTCAGAGCCTTTTCAACCTGTCAAAGCAATGGCGGTTGATCTCTTCCCTCATACTCCTCATTGTGAACTGGTGATGCTTCTGGAGAGGTAAATTTATCTAGCGCCTTAAAAAATAATCTTAAGTAGCCAAGTTTATGAAAGGAGATAGAAATGCTCCCTTAGATTTGGTTTCTCGAGCTTTCGGCAAACAATTACTAGATATCGTTTATTAATGCTGCCGCTGGCGGTTTTGAGGCAATCTTCTATTCTTGAGACTTCCATAATATTGCGTTGTAATTGGCTCCTTATTGCTGCCAATCTATAGTAACCTGGTTTTTTCTTCAAGAAGAACACCTCAAATGTAACCGACACATTTTGGGATGCTATAAGGATTTCCAAGTGATGCTCCACAGTTTTGTCCCAAGTGATATATTGTCTCTTTCGTCTTTTTCGTTTTCTTGAGCCGATGGTCTATCAGAAACAATCTCTCTACTCCATGGGGTAGGGTTAAGGTCTGCGTACACACTACCTTTCCCAGACCCCTTACTTCTTACTTCTGGGATTTTACTGGGTTGTTGTTGTTGTTGTTGCTGCTCCGCAGTTTTGTCCCAAAAGAAGTTAGATGTGTTGAATAAATTATGTCCATTGCAGAATTCAGATCCATATTTAGTAAATCGTATTTGTCACATTTGTGTTGTGTTGTCGTTGGTTGACGGAAGTCAATATATTGAGTCAAACTAAAAGGACACTTAAACTGGGATAGAGAATATGTGTTATGAGAACTGGACTTGTTAATTATGGCCAAAACCTACATGCTAAGGGCAAAATACTCAGATTATAATATTTTTGTATTAATAATAATAGATAGATTAATGAATTGTTACACAAAACAATTTTTAAATAAGGGAGGTAAGTGTAATATTGTAAACCATAAGGGAGGTCAGTGTGAGGAAGTTAAACATGAAGGGAGGTCTCTGAAATTATCCATTATTATTTTTGTTAATTTATTATTATCTTATTCTTAAATTTTATTACTAATGTTGTTTTACTTTATTTATCTTTAGTATTTTTGATGTCAATACTTTTCATTTCTTTAGTATTTTTACCATAGCTTTTTACTCTTGTATTCTTTATACTCGTTTTGAGTACGGTTTTGTTGAGCCAAGGCTCCATGTGCACCCCCCCCCCCCCNGTAAATTTCACATGTGGGACCACACTGGTATGTAGTTGATTTCAGTATATTTTGTGCTAAATGAAGGTGATTTGAGATATTTGCTTTTACACGTAAGAGATTTGTCTTTTACACATAAGAGAAAAAGATCATTTTCTTAAATTCAAAATTGTAAAGGGACATGATATACAAATAATATCACCGGAGCATGTGTATTCGTTTAGGGTTGCTTTCATTCTTTTGTCGTTGGAAAATCTTGTGCTCTTCAACAGAATTAGGCCCAAAATATAGAAGCAAAGGAAGGTTGATTGAATTTAGGGAAAATGACACCGTATAGCTACTTTCAAAATAATAATCGAAAAATAAAAAATGTGTGTATATATACACAAAAAATATATATGTTATACACATTTACGGTTATAAGATGTAAATGATTATGACCGCGGGCTAAAAGTGATCTTTGCCCTCGAATTAAAGGGTAAAAGAGATGAAGAAAAAGTTTTAAATATAAAATTGACAATCAAGTGAACCATCTATTAATGGCAAACCAAGGTAATAAAATACTCAAATAAATAAATAAATAAATATATATATATATATATATACACACACACACAAACCAACCAATGAGTACGTGACATGTTTTTCTACATAAACTTTTCTTGATGAATCATGGATGAATAATTGAAAGAGAAAAAATCATGGATGAATAAGATGAATTCTCTCAATTTATTATTTAATTGTGATAAATTAATATATTTTGGTGTAAACCTTGAGTTGGGCGTGGCTAGTAGTTTTTCCAAGAATACCACATCATTAGACCTTTTTAGGTAAAAAGGTAAAAAAAAAAAAAAAAAGGAAAAGGAAGAGATTATTTCACTTCTCCTTTAAGATATCATAATAGTACTATATATTCTCAAAAAATGAAAATCTAAAATAAGAATATAGAACTGTAAGAATATGTCCCCAAGAATTTCTGCAGATAGAGTCATAGAGATGCTTTAGTTTGAAGGAAAAAAGTTTTTGTATACGGTTGATATCGGACTCTTCGATATCGAGGCCTCTATGGCATGCCAAGTCCGATCTTGAGAGGCTCGAAGTAAAGTTTGAAGTTCTACCTCGAAGTACATATCTCGAGGATGTATGTCGAAAGCCCATCATAACCTACCTCAGAGCAGTCTATAATCGATGACCGTCATGGAAAAGCGGGAATTTTCCAAGAACACGTAGTTAAAGCTGATAAGGTTTGCAAAGATAGTACACGTCCATACAAGGCTGTTATACAGCTGTACCAATAGTATTTCTTTGTCATAATTAGACATGAACTATGTTAGTATGTTGGGATTCACCCCTCCTATATAAAGGGGATCCCAATCATTCTTGTAGGGCAACATTTTGACTGCAATAGAACATTCTCTGCTTTTTTCGTGCTCAATATTGTCTCTCAGCTTTATTGCTCCTTATTTAGTGTTCTTCATTTATTGCTATTATCTGACCTCGAGGCCCCCGATTCTAGTGAGCTCAAGGCCCCAGTATTGTGACAACTTTGGTTTGCTTATCTCATTTTCCTTACTTACATTCATAACTTTTTGATTATTAACTAGTAGTGGAATAAATCACATATTTTTAGAATCGCAATTCAAATATAATTGTTAATACCATTTTCAAGATAAATAGTTTTCACTAGAAAAAGTACTTTTACCTTAGAAACATATTTTTTTTACAAGAGGAGGGTTGCGCACTATAGATCGATGGTCAACATAAAAATAGTCTAACTTAAATTAATCTTTTAAATACTGAAATAAACAGAATAAATTCAAATTATTTATACAAATCTCAGTTAATTTGAGATTGAAGTGTAGTGGTCAGGATGGACAACGCAATAAAAATTTAATTTTTTTTGGGTTTGACCGATTATTACAGTAGATTCATGAAGGGGTTCTCCTCTGACGGGACAAAAGTTTCAAATGAACATCTCATGGAGCAGCCATAGCTAGGGATGGCAGGCCGGGTGGGTGCGATGCGAGTTCTATATAAAATTGCAAAATGTCAACCCGCCCCGCACCGTAAGGCACTTCCACCCGCATTCACCTGCACCACAAACACACCCGCATCCACCTGCCCTGCTTCAGATTTTGTTTTTCTTTTTATTATTTTTTTATTTTTTATTTTGTTTGTTTGTTTCTTTTTAATTTTTTTTGGCTAAAATTCTCCATGTCAGATAAGAATTTATGTTTGTGTGCAACTGCTTTCTTTAGTTTCTCCAATATATTGCATAGGATTAAAAGTAGACAAAGTCTAAAAATAATAAGGATATCTAGAAATTAAATTATTTTAAAAAATATTTGAAGTAGTAAGCGAACATGAAACTAATTTGTATGCATAAAGACTGAGGCTTCGGTACTGGTTATAGATTAGATTCAGCGCACCATGTAATAAGACACTGATAATCCTTGTAAATTATTTGTTATGAATTACTTATTAAAAAAAAAACGAATTAGGCTAATAAATTTAGGGTTGTTTATTATGATATGCAGAAACCCTTTTTAAGGCAGACAAACATTCTTTGACAGGAACACTGAAACTTAATTTATTAAAAGTAGACCAAAGACATCATTGAAATGTTGTAATTTTGTAAAAAATTTAAGCTTTTAACCTGCACCCGCATAAGATTTAAATTTTGTTTTTTCAACCCGCCTTGTTCCACACTGCACCCGCATATGTTTAAACCCGCACAGCCCTATTATGAAATCAACCAAAAGCAACCTTTAATACTTGAGTAGTTAAGGTTTGGAACCCTTGCAACTATGATAGAAAGCCGTTTGCTTGTTGTCAAATCTTCGCCTTTTTTTTGAATTAAAGTAGGTCGCAACATATATCTAAACCAGCCCTGTCTTGTACCCACGCCGCCTCATTGCCATCCCTAGCTCATAACTTGAACCTTCCTTCTCGTCTTTTCATTGACTAAGTTGACTCAGAAAGTCGGTTGAATTCTAGAGTTAGTCTCGAGTGTGTTTTAATACAACATGGGGCATTGAAGGTGGGGAAGTGACATAATTTGATTTCATTTTTTCTAACCGATATTTGTTTAACTTTATTGTTACACGTTGTTTTCTTGAATCTTTTCTATGCCAAAAATGAAATATCTTTGACCCCAATAAATTGAACCTACTTGTAACTAAGATGTAATCAAGTTCTTTAATAGAATAATGCAACAACTTTTAGGCTTGTTATTTCCATATCTAGACTTTGACTACCTCTAAATATCACACTTCATGTCTATACTTAGACCTAATCCTACTTTTCAAGCCTAATTATGTGTGAGTTAGGTAAACTTTTAGGGTAGAAGAAACTTCTTATATGAAAGAAGAAGCTACTTGCTTGTGGCTCTTATGTTACAATTAGAGGTGGCAAAATGGTTAAAAGAAATCAGTTATCTACCTATATTATCTATTAGAAAATGAGTTGGATATAGTTATTTGCTGGATAACCCTTTTTTATTCGTATTAAATATGAGTCGGGTCGGATAATTTATCCGTTTTTGAATTACCCGTATACGACCCGCTCATATCCACCCCGCCTCACCCGTTTGCCACTCCTAGTTACAATCTAACCTTCTTGTCTTAGCTTTTCTTTGCACTTGTCTAACTTTTTCTTGCTTTTTTTGCTTTCTCTTCTTTTTCTATCACTGACAGGTAAGGAGGGAAAAAAGTTAAAGATAAAGAAAAGGTCAAAATCATACTTTACCTAGCACATTATTTCATTTATCTTTATGGAAATTATGGATATCTCTACTTTATGAAATTGGTGTCATTTGAGTTGTGATTGAAATTTAAAAATAGGGGCTGCTTTCCTTTCATTCTTGATATATTATAGTAGTATTAAAACTACTTCATATCTATATGAGGTTTAATTTAAGTAATACCTAAATGATGTTTTAACCTTTCATGGCTACTCTCAATCACAAATATTATCGCCTAAAAAATACTCGTTCAGTTGCGTGACAATAGTTTCTCCAGAGACAATTCAGTTGTCTAGAGGATACAATTCGAATCATAATGTCACGAGTTTGAATCTCAATAATTTTCTTTCCTTTTTGTTTGTTAATACATGACTTATCAAACAATATAATGATCGATGATCCTTTATTATATTATGTTTCATTAAAAGATTCACTAAGTCTCTGCAAAAGCAAGACCATTTCTGCTTGTCTAGTTGCAAAGATCTGTTTGGATGTACAAATTGTTAGAGTAGTTAATTTTGATGGATAATCTTTTTAGAGGAAGAAACTTGTCCCTCATTGAAACAATAAAGAAAAGAATAAGTGTTTATAAGCACTTTTTTGTATTATACTATGATTTGATTATTTTGAAAGCTATTTTGGAGGGATATACGAATTTGGCTATATTATTAATAACCAAAATTGGGCTAGTCCGCAATTAAACATTTTTAATCATCAAAATGTTTGTAACCGCTTATTTAAATTGAAAAAGTGGCTATTGGTTTTAAAAAGGTGTTTGTTGGCAAGGATTGAGTCTTTTGATTCTAACAAACACCTAAAGAATTTATAAATATTTTAAAACGAATTACAACACAGAAAGCAACAAACTTTCATCTTCTTCTTTTACTGCTATCTACAATTCACAGAGTTCCTTCTTGTGGAAATTCGAGTTAATTATTGGTACTTGAATTTCATAGACTTTGTAGAATCCTGAAGGATTTCTGCATAATCCTTACAACAATAAAAGTGGAAGGTTTAAATTCCTTAAAGACGAGCTTTACAAAAATAGCCGGCCATATTTATTGTTTACTTTTTCTAGCCGTATACATAAGTTATACATTGAATATGCATAATTATACATATTTAATACATAAATTATGCATATATTATACGTCTGCTGACTATTTTTAATTTAAGCAATTGGATGGACGGCTGTTTGGGTTAATTCTTCTAAAGACAATGACTACACTATTAAGGCCTAATTATTTCGTCCCTATATTCGGCAATCTTTTCTACTACAAATGCTATAACTTGGTTATGAAAAAAGGGAAAGGAAATAAAGGCAAATTGAGTAATGTAAAAGAGAAAGGAAAATAAAGGGTACAATGAAAAGAAAATTGATGTTGAAGTTCACAAGAGAAGACTAGGAATAGAAGAGAGTTCAGTTTAATGCAAAATTTGTTCAAAGCACCACTGATTTTAGAATTAGATGCTTTCCAAACAGGGAATTAACTTCTTTAAACTAACACTTGAATTTGTCTTTTTGAAGGAAGAAAAAGAGAGAAAAAAAGAAAGAAGCAAAAGCAGAGGTCCTTATTAATTCTTGAAATATCAACATTTGAATTTTGAATTAACTGTGTGTTTGGATCGTTCCCACTGCGGAAATTTTCGAAAATCTTCAACCATCTATTTAACTCAAGTGCTTTTTATCAGGAGACGGAGCTATAATTTTAAATTTATCGGTTCAGAATTTTAATCGTCTTAAGTTACAACAATTTGTACATATTCAATAAAATTTTTAAAATAAATACAGGGTTCGAACAAAAACTACTGAATGCGACCGAACCCACCCTCGACGCTCTAGCTCCGCCCATGCTTTTATTTTGTCTGGCCTTTTAGACGAATAGGTGGACAAAAAGGACCAATGTTCGTATCTTTTCCCCTTTTAGAAAGTTAACCTTTTGCTATTAGTAAGCACTCTTCTAGTTTTGACCTAATGAACTTATTTAATCCGATAATTGCCTCTGAAGTAGTTCAAAGTTTTTCATATCTTATCTTTTGGCCCACTTTACTTTTCCATTCTCGAGATGGAAAGTCAAAATTTAGGACCTTACTCACCAATAAAGGTAATATTGATTTGCAATTGCCACCAAATATATGTGGTAGGCATATCAAATGTAGTATTATAGTCATTTTCTTAGGTTAAGGTGGTCTACTCCATGTCCAAAAAACTATTTATTCCCAAATGATAAATGGATGTGCTCTTTGTTATTTGCTTTCTTCCTACTTAGGGCGTTATTGACCACTAAGAATCACAACAACAATAACAATAATAATAATAATAACATACTCGATATAATTTCACAAGTGGGATATGAGGAAAGTAATGTATACATATACCTTATTTTTATCTTGTTTAGTTAGAGAGGTTGTTTCTGATAGACCACTAAGAATTACAAGCACAACAACAATAACATACCCAGTGTAATTCCACACGTTGGGTTTGGGGATGACAGTGTGTACTCAGACCTTACTCCTACGTTGTGCAAGTAGAGATGCTGTTTCTGATAGACCACTAACATTTACAACAATAACAACAACTATAACAATAACATACCCAGTGTAGTTCCACAAGTGGGGTTTGAGAAGGGCACTGTGTTGTGTACGTAGACCTTACTCCTACCTTGTGTGAGTAGAGATGTTGTATCTCATAGACTTCTAAGAATTACAACAACAACAATAACAATAATGACACAACCAGCGTAATTTCACAAGTGGAGTTTGAGGAGAGTAGTGTATACGCAGACCTTCTTCTATTTTGTGTAGGTAGAGAAGTTGTTTCGGATGCACCACTAAGAATTGCAACAACAACAACAACAATATCATAACCAGTGTAATCCCATAAGTGAAGTTTAGAGAGGATAGTTTATACACAGACCTTATTCCTACCTTGTACAAGCAAAAAGTTTATTTCCGATAGACCACTTAAAATTACGTTATAATTTCAATTCTATGTTTTATGATTTCTCACATAATTAAGTAAAACATTAAAACCATCGTAATCCCAAATTAAAACTCATTCATTCACAAATTTATTTATGACATTAGACTGACACTACTTGCACAAAATTCTCCTACACATATATATGGACCCTGTTGATGCACCAACTTTTAAGTAAAGTTGCAGTCGAACATAATTAAAAGAAGAAAAAGAAACAGGTGGCACAATTTAATCATCTTCCAACTTCTCTGTCTCTTTTTTAAGTAAGATTAACATGACAATAACCATTCTAAAACAAATTATTTGCTTTTTATAATGCATTACACGTATGATAATGATCATATAAATAATAAAGTGACTAATCTTAACGAAAAGAAGTGTTTTAATTTGAAACATGGGATATGATGATCCATATACTTTCTTTAAATGGACTTCTTTCAATTCCTTTCCCTTAATTAATAATTAAGGAATAGTTTATTAGGCACTGCAAATTAACTTTAGTTGAAACTACTGCATTTGTTGTTACACAAATTATTTCAATATCTGCACCATAAAAAGTAACGAGAAAGAAAATTCTATTTTAAGAGCTTATTCGTAATATTTTATTTTGTAATCAAACAATTTTTCTTTCACTATAATTATATACTATGATTAATGAATCAATATTCAAATAAGATTGAATTAACATTAAATAGTTATTTGAATTTTTTTTTATTCGTTTTGAAATAGAGTTGAGTATTAATTAGACAAGCACCCTTGTAAACATTCGATAGCAAAGGTAAGATACTAAAATTGTGTCACTTCAACTTGGACTTTTGTGAGTGGTTTTATGCAGAATTTATGCGTGGAATAAAGCTAGTGAACAGAGTTTATGTTGGTATAATAATATAGGAAAAATGACACTGTATAGTCGTTGTAAAAATAATAATCGAAAAATATAAAATTTGCATATTTATATATATATAAAAAAATTATACAAATTTTATACATTTTTTCGACTACCAAAAATAAATAGTTTCTAGCGCGGACTAAAAGTGATAATACCCCTGTAATATACTAACAACTACTCCCTCCATCTTAAATTAATTACTATCGTGTTTTTGTTTTATACGGCTCTTAAGAAAATAATAATTAGGAGGTATTTTTGATTATTTTACCTTTATTAATGTCTTATTGGTATTTGAAGAATCCTAATATTACTCCGTAATTGAGGTGTTTGTAATCTTTAAGAACAATTATTACTAAGGTAAAGTAGGGAAAACAAATAAAGTTTGTCTTGAATTTCTAAAATGATAAATAATTTGAGACGACTATTTTTAAAATCACAACATATAATTTGAGACGGTGAAAGTAATAGTTTTTAACTATTCAGTGAAATTTCAACATGTTGTAGCAAGTTGTCTGCATGTTTGTCAGATAACTAATTTCATTTATTATAAGCAATTATCTGCCGTTATATTATATATAACCTAATTAACCATTAAAATAAAAATTTAAGTTACATATAATGATAGTGGAAGGAATTTTTTATACTATCATTGAATTTTAATAGTAATAAGAGTTGGTTACCATTTTTACCATTATCAATAAATGTTATGATGAGATTTACGCGTAATTACTTAATAAGTGATTTGATTATTGTTTTGGCAAAAGTTTGAAATCTTTTGTTAAACTAATTACGATAAAAAGATGATGGGTAAATTCTAGTTAAATATAATAAGTTTCACATCTAACATGTACTTGTATGAATAATACTTCCTCCGGTCCATAATAAGTGACCGATTTGCTTTTTTATTTTAGTCCAAAATAAGTATCCATTTATATAATCAAGAAAAAAATCGATTTATTTTTCCAAAATTACCCTTATGTATGTATCCCTAAAAAGTCTTTTACTCCTCACATTAACTATGTTGCAATATTTAATTAAGGGTAATTTCGTCGCACTAACTATTTTTGTCTAGAATTTTGTATTTTCTTAATGGGTGTACCCAAAGCAAATTGGTCACTTATTGTGGACCGGAGGGAGTTTAAAATAATGTTTGGACCAATTTAATACAAACGTTATTAAATGATTTCTATAAAAAAATGGACGGCTGGACAATGATGAGCAATAAATATAAATGGCAATAAATATAAATATAGAGGATGCTTCACCCAAATATTGAATGAGGTGGATGATTTTTTCCTCTGACAACAATGTAAGACAAATGTATATGGAAATATACGAGGCGTTATCGGATCTGACGCGAGAAAAGGTAGAACAAACAACAAATCGAATCACTGTGGAAATGTAATATTTTGTATTATCTCTCAAGAGTCAACTTTTCACAAGAGTTCTTATCAGTATTCATGTTACATGCCTTTTGCCCTCTTTCTTTTACTATTTATCAGGGATACTCCCCAAAAAAACCTACAAAAGTACAGTAGAGGGAATATTCAATTTCCCTTTGAAAGTTTCAAAGCTATACTTCCGCTACTCGACCTCGGCCTTAATGGATTGCACAGTGGCTCCATATTGTTAAGCACTGGCCGACCTCGGCCTAATCGCCCATGATGAGCCGCAGTTCTCACACTTGATCATCTTTTCGTGCCAAATTTCCTTAGCCAGATTTTGACCCATACAATTATGTTATATTTTTTAGAGCGTCAGTGCGTAGAACTAGGGGTGGGCATTCAGTATTTCGGTTCGTTATTTAAGAATTTCGGTTCGGTATTTCGGTATTCGATTTATCAATTGTGTATACCAAATAACGTACCAAAGTATTTCGGTATGATTCAGTATTTATTATTTTGGTTCGGTACGATTTCGGTACAATTTCGATTTAATAACGAAATGTTGCTGTCAAGTGTCAACGAAATGCCTTAATAGCTGTTGCTGTCTAACAAAATTACAAAACAACGAAATGCTACTGTCTAACAAAAACAACGAAATGTTGCTGTCAAGGACTCAAGTGTCAACGAAATGCCTTAATGGCTGCTGCTGTCTAACAAAATTACAAAACAACGAAATGGGCTTAACTTAATTCTGATGTCTAACATAACAACCTAATTCACTATAATGGCATGATTGCACTTGAACCTAAAAAAAATATAAATCATAACTTAGAATATTATTTTTTGATGATAATAAAATAAAACTACAAAAGTATATCACCAAACAAACAGAGTAATAAACTTACCCCTCAAGTTGCAAGTTGCAACTATACATTTGTAACGACCCGACCGGTCATTCCGAGAGTTTAGCCCGTTTCCCCCACTTCGGATTCATTGCTTGTGTGGTTCATTTCTTTTGTGTGGCATTGGGTTGGTTGGCTCGAGTTCATAGTGGTCATGGTGAGAAATGAGACACTTAGTCTCTTAAGTTGGCCTTATAGTTAGAAAAGTCAACCGGAAGTTGACTATTGGGTAAACGGCCTCGAAATATGGATTTTATAGCTCAGATAGCTTCGTTAGGTGATTTGGAACTTAGGAGTGTGTTTGGAATGAAGTTTTGATGTCCGGTGTAGAATTAGGCTTGAATTGGCAAAAGTTAGTTTTTGGCAATTTCCGGTCGGCAGGGGAAAATAGGCTATCGGGGTCGGAATGGAATTCCGGAAGTTGGAGCAGGTTCGTAATGTCATTTTGGATATGTGTGCAAATCTTCAGGTCAATCGTATGTGTTTTGGATGGTTTCAGCATCCTCGGTGAAATTTGGAAGTTTCAAAGTTCATAGGCTTGAATTTGAGGCGATTTTAGTGTTTTTGCGTTATTTTGGGTGTTCCGAGGGTTCGAATAAGTCCGGGTGATCATTTATGACTTGTTTGTGTTTTTGGTTGGGGTCCCGATGGGCTCGGGTTGATTTCGGATAGCCTTCGGGGAGTTTGAAGTTGGAGAAATGCAGCAGAATTTGTTGTCCTTCTGGTGTGGCCACACCTGAGAAAGGGAAGCCGCATGTGCGGACAAGGGGCGCAGGTGCGGAACTCGGTCAGACTAAAGAAGATCGCAGGTGTGAGACTTGGACCGCACCTGCGGAGGATTTATCGCAGGTGCAGAAATGGCCCTTTAAGTGAATTCTCGCAGGTGCGCACCTGGGATCGCAGGTGCGGGAAAAGGACCGCAGGTGCGGTCATCGCTGGGCAGAACATATAAAAAAGGCCCTTAGCGAATTTTGGTCATTCTTTCACCATTCTTATTCGGGTTTGAATCTTTTGAAGGGTTTTGAAGAGGGAAATCTATGGTTCTTCATTGAGGTAAGGATTTTGGACTTAAAACTCGTTTGTAAGTGATTAAAGGTCTGATTAGTGGTGAAAATTGGGGAAAATCAGTGCTAAATGGATGCGATAGAAGCACCGCCTGCCCAGGCAGCACGAGGTGGGGTTCAGGCAGGTAGGGGTCGCCCTAGAGGGGGAGGTCGACCCCGTGGCGAACATGCCCGATTTTATGCACTTTCAGCCATATTGGATGCGATAGCTTCTGATGCCGTGATCCCAGGTATTGTTTCAGTCTGTCACGAGAAGCTTCAGTTTTTATTTGATTCTGGCTTTTCATATTCACATGTTCATCATATTTTAGCCCATTCTCTGGATACACCCCGTGAATCTTTTGTTACATCTGTTCATGTGCTCGCCCTTGTGGCTGATATTGTTGTTACGCACCGCGTGTGTCGGTCATGTGTGGTACCTATTGGGGCTATGGAGACCCGGCTGAATGTGCCATTTCTGAGTACGGTCGGTTTCGACGTAGTTTGATCTGATAGATGATGATACTTTTAGGTATGACTTCATGTAGGTATTTTGCACTGAATCGGATTGCTTGACTTCGTAGAGCTATTGTGAGGGTGTCAGTTAAGGGTTATTGGGTTGATTTGTGCTCCGGGAAGGTCTCGGGGTTACCCGTCCCTGCTTCGGGGAGCGGCGATTCGTTGGTTTTAGGCACACATGGTGCGGTTTTGTTGTGGTATTCTAGAGGAGTTGATTAAGGTAAAGTAACTGAGTATCATAGAGTTTGGACGTATGAGTTGTGTTCTTTCAGATTCGTGTGACTTGGTTCGGCGGTGTGTGAGGAATTCTTAGCATTGCATTGTGGTGTTACTCGTTAATAATGAGAAACGGTTCTCTTGTTCGGTGTCATTTCTCATCTTAGGTACATTTGAGGTGTTATAACGGGTCTCTGTTTGATATCGGGTTTATTACCGGCCTTTGGGAGGCTTGGGCGTCTGTTGTGATTTGAGCTTATCATTAGGAGTGTTCGAGATAGGTGATATACCATGTGACGTCGGATTGAGTTATGACTCTGGTTGGGTACAACATGTTTAGGCATATACGATGTGTAGAGGCATGATTCTAATCTTGTAGATGAGTTCTGACGTAGAATTTGGGTTCTAAGGTGTAGGGATTAGGTAGGATATAGTGGCATTTGAATGTGTTGTGTTATTAGATCGATGCCGGGTAGGGTGACGTGGGTTCACCCCCGGGTATGTGCATTTTAAGGTTATTCGGTGGGTTGATGGCTTTTGGAACAACTCTTGGCACGTTCGAGGACGAACGTTTGTTTAAGAGGGGGAGAATGTAACGACCTGGCCGGTCGTTCCGAGAGTTTAGCCCGTTTCCCCCATTTCGGCTTCATTTCTTGTGTGGTTCATCTCTTTTGTGTGGCGTTGGGTTGGTTGACTCGGGTTCAGAGTGGTCATGGTGAGAAATGAGACACTTAATCTCTTAAGTTGGCCTTATAGTTAGAAAAGTTAACCCGAAGTTGACTATTGGGTAAACGACCTCGGAATGTGGATTTTATAGCTCGGATAGCTTCGTTAGGTGATTTGGAACTTAGGAGTGTGTTTGGAATGAAGTTTTGATGTCCGGTGTAGAATTAGGCTTGAATTGGCAAAAGTTAGTTTTTGGCGATTTCCGGTCGGCAGGGGAAAATAAGCTATCGGGGTCGGAATGGAATTCCGGAAGTTGGAGCAGGTTCGTAATGTCATTTTGGATATGTGTGAAAATCTTCAGGTTAATCGGATGTGTTTTGGATGGTTTCAGCATCCTTGGTGAAATTTAGAAGTTTCAAAGTTCATAGGCTTGAATTTGAGGCGATTTTAGTGTTTTGCGTTATTTTGGGTGTTCCGAGGGTTCGACTAAGTCCGGGTGATCATTTATGACTTGTTTGTGTTTTTGGTTGGGGTCCCGAGGGGCTCGAGTTGATTTCGGATAGCCTTCGAGGAGTTTGAAGTTGGACAAATACAACAGAAATTGCTGTCCTTCTGGTATGGCCGCACCTGCGGAAGGGAAGCTGCAGGTGCGATGGCCGCAGGTGCGAACAAGGGGCGCAGGTACGGAACTCGGTCAAGCTGAAGAATATCGCAGGTGCGAGACTTGGATCGCACCTGCGGAGTCGCAGGTGCGGAGGATTTATCGCAGGTGCAAAAATGTCCCTTTAAGTGAATTCTCGCAGGTGTGCACCTGGAACCGCAGGTGCGAGTCCGCAGGTGCAAGAAAAGGACCGCATGTTCGGTCATTGCTGGGCAGAACATATAAAAAGGGCCCTTAGCGAATTTTGGTCATTCTTTCACCATTGTTATTCAGGTTTGAAGCTTTTGAAGGGTTTTGAAGAGGGAAATCGATAGTTCTTCATTGAGGTAAGGATTTTGGACTTAAAACTCGTTTATAAGTGATTAAGGGTCTGATTAGTGGTGAAAATTGGGGAATATCAGTGCTAAAAATGGGCAATTGGGGCTTGTGAGTTAGAGACATTAAAATGGGAATTTGATGGGTCATTTGGACTCCGATTTCAGTATTCTTGGTATGTATGGACTCGTGGGAAGATGACGATTCTTGTGGTGTAAATTTTATCGAGTTCTGAGACGTGGGCTCGGGGGTCAGGTTTGACCAATTTCGGGATTTTTGGGTAAATTTGGTCATTTTTGAATGGGTTTCATTCCTTGACATATTATAATGATATGAATCTGATATTTGGTAGATTTGGAGCACTCGGAGGCCCAGTCTAGAGGAAAGGGCATTGAGGGCTAGGCTTTTAGCCGGTTTTGATGTAAGTAACGTTTCCAAACTTGGTTCTGAGGGTTCGAAACCCCGAGCTATATGATTTATGACCATAATTGAGATGACACACATGCCAAGTGATGTGTGTGCGGGCGTGCACCGAGTATTTGTGGCCTGGATCATCCCATGGCATTTTTCTAGTTGCTATTACTGATCGATATCCGCACTTCTATTAATGTAGAAAGTGTGAACCTGTTAGAAATCATGTTAAGTATAAATGCTAGGCTTCACGCCGAAAATGCTGAGACCCGAGTGGTCGTATATTACTGTCTCATTTTGTGATTATTTGATTCTATATACTCAGTCCTGTTATAGCATATCACTTCATACCTCAGTCTCAGTATTATTAATTATATGCATACTTATCATTATTTTGGGCTGATTGATGCATCTGTGATCCATGTGAGTGAGACTGGAGAGTAATGACTGAGTGAGGCCGAGAGCCTGTTATTGAGACAATTACGAGATCGGACTGCACAACAACGATACTTAAATCATGCCTTTGTTGGCTTGATATAGCGCTTGGGCCACTAGGGCCCCTCCGGAGTCTTTACACCCCCAGTGAGCGCATTGATGTTGAGGGATGGATTTTCCCTGGGCATGGATCGTGTTCGAAGTGGATGTTATGTGAGGGATGGATCATCCCTGGATATGGATCTTGTCCGAGTGTTGTATTCCGGAGATGGACTTTTTTCGTGGGGCTGGATTGGCCTTTTTCCTTAGTACGGAGTGACTACGGTCACCGATGATTCTGTACCTTCCGGGATGGACCTTCCATGGGCCTGAGAGCCATATACGGTACTGAGTGGACTGCTGTGTGAGGGTTGCAAACATTATGTGTATATCCACACTAGTTTCATACATTTTCTTGGTGATGGCATGTAGAGTATACTGGCATACTTGGCATATTTACTCATTCAGATAAACTGTTAGCATGTCTAATTTTTGTATACTGTCTATTGTAAATTCTGAGTTTAGTCTGTCACTACCTCTCAGCCCATAGTTTGGGTTTGTTACTTCTGAGTTGGTGTACTCACGTTAACCCCTGCACCTTGTGTGCAGATCCAGGTACACCGGGACCCGATAGTGGATACTGAGCAGCTGTCAGAGTTTCATTGGAGTTGTCGAGGTAGCAGCTGGCGATCGCGACCTTGTCTTCTTTTTCTTATTCTACCTGTTGTTCTATATTTTGAGACTATGTTGTCCATTTCTCCTTTTCCTTAATTTATGTTATAGTAGCTCATGACTGTGTGACATCGGATCCGGGGTTGGTGATTTTAAATTTGCTTTCAGATATTGTTTCAAAACATCAGATTATTAGTATTATGAGTAATTTCGTTTTAAAAAAAATTATATTTTTACTGAAAATTGAATTTAGCTTAGATCGAATGGGGGGATTGCCTGGTTCTACGACAGGCGCCATCACGACTCCGAAATCGGGTCGTGACAACATCAAACAATACTAGTAGTGCTTCCATTATTTTCCATATCTAAAGATGATTTGACCAAATATTACATACAAATAAACGAGTATGATATATTATTTTGAACTAAAATACACATAAAATATTAAAGCTTACCAAGCTCGAGTTCCTCAAGATACTTCAAGTCTTCTTCAACATTAATAGGATTCTTCTCTTCTCTAAGCCAATCTTGAACACAAATAATAGCTTGCACACATTTAGGAGTCAATGAACTCCTAAATGAATAAAGAATATGACCACCGGTTCTAAACGCGCATTCGGACGCCACACTAGAAATTGGAATGGACAACACATCACGAGCCAACTCCGAAAGAATAGGAAATATAGGAGCATGTGTTTTCCACCAATTTAAGATATCAAATTCTTCATTAAAAGGATCTTGTTCTTCACTAATGTATTTATCCAACTCCGATTTAGCATCCCCACTTCCATTGTCTTCCTTTTGTTTCTTCAAGTGAAGCTTCGTCCTTATTAAAGATGCAGTTATAACACTCCCACTAGATGTATCATTAGATGAAGTAGAACTAGATGGAGATTGAGGACAAGATCCAGTTAAATACTTTTTTAGGTACTCTTAAAACAAAGAATTCATATAAGCATACACTTCAACATTTATTTTCTTCCCTTTTTCCTCCCCAAAAAGTTCTTCAAGTGTTCCCTTTACATATTCAAATTTGTTACGTGGATCCCAGACGGAAGCAATAAAAATTATTTTATTCATCTTTTCAGGCTCACCCCAATACTTCTTGAACTTTTCTTGCATCCGCTTAACCATTTTTCTCAAATGCTCATCTTCACTAACTAAGCACATTTTCAAATGATAATAAAGTTCAGATACATCCTCAAAATGAGCATTACAAGTGACATAACGTGAACCCTGAAAACTTTTTGATGAGCTCGTGAAATCTTGCAAGAAAATCTATCACATTCCTCACATTCACCCAATCATCAGATTCAAGAGGACCTGCACTATTACCATCTTCACAAGAACATTGATAAGCAGAAAATCCATCATAAAAAAGATGAAACTTGTCAAAGGCCTTTTCAAAATTTTGTGCCGTATCCAACATCAAATAGGTGGAATTCCACCTAGTAGGAACATCCAAACACAATGTTTTGGTACATTCTACCTTTACATGTGCACAACACTATTTAAACTTTAAGGTCCTTGCAGACGAAACTCTGACATACCTCACAATATTTCTAACACGTGCGACAGAAGCATCAATTTATTTCAAACCATCCTGTACAATTAGATTTAATATATGAGCCATGCATTTCACATGAAGATGTTTACCACCCATCATATTAGTTTTTCACATATCTAAATTTTTAGACAATTCTTTGACTGTGACATCATTTGAAGAAGCATTGTCCACAGTAATAGTGAATACATTGTCTAATTTCCGTTCAAGCAAACAATTTGAAATAGCTTTAGCCATCTCTTCACCCTTATGACTAGTGATAAGGCAAAAATTTAGTATTCTTTTATGCAACTTCCAATCCCTATCAATGAAGTGGACTGTCAAACATATATAATTTATTCTTTTTAATGAAGTCCATGTATTTGTTGTGAGGCAAATTTTTGGTTGTACTTCTCTAAAAGACCTTCTTAGATTTTTCTTCAATTCACCGTAAACTTCATAACAATCCTTTATTATTGTTGTACGAGAAGGAAGACAAAATAGGGGTTGAGTTTTTCTCATAAACTTCATAAAGCCTTCATTTTCTACAAAACTAAATGGTAGTTCATCAATAACTATCATCTCAATTAAGGCCCTCCTAACCACTTCTTGATCAAATTTTCAAAGTGATCCTCCATCATTTTGGTAAGATTGAAAATTTATCTTTGTTTGACTATTATCTTTATCAATGTTAGGTGAGTATTCTTTGCATCTAGTCAAATTATTTTTCAATCCGATTGTTCCATTCCTAGATGAATTAGCAGCATAAGCTTGCTTACAATATCTACACCTTGCTTTACCAACCCTATTTACCTCAAATTTATCAAAATGATTCCAAACATCGAATCTAGGTTGCATGGCTTTTCTTTCTTAGAATCTTGAGTATCAATGGTGTTGGTGTTGCTATCTTCAGTAATAGGTAAACTTTCACTTGAACCGGCATCACTTACTCTACTTTCATATGCCATCTATACAAATAAGGTAAAGAATTTATTTGTATGGATTCAACCATAGGGCGGTATCTCAGCCTTATAAAAATAACTCACATTACTTAGAGCAATTCCAGAAAGAAACACCTTATAGTACTATGGTTTAAAAAGCTATTCTCTTTAAAGTATGATACTGAAAATCTACACATAAACACACAAAAATAGTTCGAAATGAATTTTGGATGATTAATGAACCACTGCAAAATAAATCGCAACTTAGTTCGAAAACATCTCGGTTATTTTTGGTTACTGTCTTCATTTTCTCATTATCCTTTCAGTTTACACTATTAATCAGTTAGGAGAACTATGTATAACTTCAATTCACAAGCACAAAACCGATGCCAGAAGCTAATATTGGAAATCTTCTGGTAAGCAAAATGTATCCTAATAATTATGTCCATATTAGCGCTAAGAATCATAATTGTTAAGGCCATCAAGCAGAGACATATCCAACATTTGAACTAAAACAAAAAACGAAGAACATTTGAACCAAAACTTACTGTCTTTAAAGAACATACATGGTGAAATACGTAGCTCTTTTACCTATTTCCTATTTCTCTTTTGGTCGTTTTTTTAGGCCTAAATAATCTGGGCAACCACCTATTCAGAATTTAAGATTCTACAAGCTATAATCCACACGTTGGAAGGAATCTTAGAGCACAGAATATTAAATCACAAGCCACGCCGGACATATATTTTGATGACTCAAATAAGCAATTAGTCCACAACTACTAAAAAGCTACAAATATACTGCGTCAAAGTTTTATTAACCAGAACCAAAATGAAGTAAAGTACCTGAAGAAGATTTTGAGTTTTTGACTTCTCCCAAAGGGCACAATGGCTTAGAGCTGGTATATTCGCAACCAATCTCTTTTTGTATTTGGTCTTCGTTTGCCCCGAATTTGTGAAACTATCGGAATGCTAATGCTAAACCCTAAATCAGAATGAATTTCTGAGGAGTGAGGAGTGAGTTCCTCTGTTCGACTGTTCTTGAGAATCATGACTGGCTGACTATCTAACGCAGTATAATGCTAATGCCCTAATTGAATTAGAATAGAGAGTGGGCTTGGGCAGTTGGGCTGGGGCGCAGACCTGGAGTGGGCTGATATATATTAAAAGTTTTTGGGCTGGGCCGTTGGGCAGAGGTCCAACTTAAAAAAAAAGGCTTTAAAAATTCAGTAATTCGGTATACGAAATTTCAAGATCCTAATACCGAGGACCGTACCGTAATACCAAAATACTAAAAATATAATACCATATTAGACCGAAATATCAAAAATCGAAATACTGAATTAATTTGATCCGATTCGAAATTTTATTTTTTGAATTTTATGCCCACCCCTATGTAAAACTTGATAGATGTACATGATAATGGTAAAAGAAATTTGTCCACAAGGTCAGAGGCTGATCTACCCTTTGGGTAGGGGGTCATCGTCCCCCAATAACTTTAAAAAAATGTATATATACATATTGATTGACACCCTGAGATGCATGCATTAGTCGATTTGGAGGGCATAAAGTATGCTGCCTATTTCAAGTCCAGCATTTGCTCAAATTTTTATTTTGTACCCCGCTAAGGTCCTGCCTCTATTAAGAAGGTGGCAGTATTTAATTGGTTGCATGACTTTGGCCCATGCTACAGTGTGCAGCAGCAAAAAGATAGTGGTGTAGTGAAGTGAGCCCGCACTTTGGGGAGTGGGCAAACCTGTAGAGTATAAGTATAGTAGGCCAGTCTCTACCTTTGCTCATTGATTGTGAAAGAGATAACATAATTTAGTTTAGCCAAAAACATTTATTGCAAGTGCTTCTATCTACTAGCTAACAACATTCTGATTCTGTATTAACAACACTCCCATCACCTTTTGCTTTTATTCCTCCCACCCTTTTCAAGATTTTCAATTCTCAGTTATTTCCAAGAACAAAGTGTAGTGATAGTTTTTTTCAGTAGATTGTTGAATTGGGGTTTGTTTGTTTTTAGACTATGAGTGAAGAACAGAAGGAGACATCCATGGCTGATGAGGGTCATGTTTGTGAAAGAGAAATTGCCATTCCAATTCCTAAGGTGATGCAATAAAGACTCTGCTTTCTACTTTTATGCTTTTCTCTTCTGTTCCATAGCCAAGGTCTATTCTCTCTACCTTCGAGGTAGTGGTAAGGTCTGCGTACATGCTGCCACTCTCACACCCCACTTGTGAGATTACACTCGATTTGTTGTTGTCCTTGTTGTTATCTTCTTTATTCCATAGTCTTTTATTTTCTTCTTCTTTATAGTTTGAGGAGGAGGAGTGAAATTAAGGAGGAATGTAGGGAAGTTTCTGAGCTCCTTTATTTTTTATTTTTTTATGTAATTGTGTTTTATCTTGGTTGTTTCTTTTATTATGGTTTGATTTGTCTGTTTGTAACTTGGTGTTGTACTTTGTTTCTATTGCTTGTTTAAAATCCTTTCCCTCTAATCCTTTCCCTTCTTTCTATACTCCTTTTTCTTTTTGCTTTTTGTAACTTTTCCATCCAATGGAGTTTTGCCACAAAAATTGATTCTCAACCTACAGAGAGTTTAGGCATTTATTAGCAATTATGTTTGAGATTAAGTGTAAAGTCATGTTTATTGTAAATCAAGCTTTGTAAATTTGTGAGACATCTTACTATGTTCTTTATACATATAAACTCCAAATCAAATGACAGAGAGAGGAGTTCTGGCAAGTTAAGAAAGGCACCTACATGAATTACTTAAATCAAAACATTGAGGCATTCAAATGAGGAAAAAGTGTGAAACATTTTTTTTCTTTTAAATTTGGTAAGTCTCAATCAAGGGCAGTCTTTTGGTTGCAGAACCAATATGCTGGAAGCAGAGGCGGGGCTAAGATTTGAAGTTTATGGGTTCTGAATTCTAGTTCTTTTTAAGTTATTGTGTTCTACATTAATAATTTATATATATTCAATGAATTTCTTAAGACAAATTCAGGATTTGGACCGAAGCTAGTAGGTTCGGCCGAACCCGTAACCAAAGCACTAGCTCCGCCCTTTGCTGCAAGCAAACTCTCAAGTCCCAACAAAGTTGCTTTGGATCCTACTAAGTTGAGGAATAGATAGTTGTTCTATTGAATGATGTTTTTTTTCTCTTTACTTTCTGTGAAGAGTTCTTCCCTGCTGGCACTTTTTTCTAAAATGTGTTTAGGAGTGTTATGGAGTTGAATTAATTGGAGATGTCGATCGAAATCTCGAAGCGAATTATTTCATGTTTCACAGATTTAGGACTCCAAGTTCCTTGATCACCAGCTTACTAAACAACTTATTATTCTGCTTCCTTGTACAGATGGAGAGTTCCTCAGCGATTACTGAAGAAAGAACACATGCTAAACATTGGAGGAAACCAAATCTATCTTTGGAGATACCTTCAAGAACATTGGACGCCTCTCGGCAAGAGTTAGTTCAGATTAAAATGCCATCAACGCCTACCCCAACACCGAAGAGGGTGAATTTCCTTTTGACTCCTAGTACTGCTGATTCAAGAATAACTTCATCTCCTGGTCCCTCCCCGTCTCGTGGAAAATCAGCAATTAGGAATCTTTTCCCTAAGCTGAACTTAAAATCGCGTATGAATTTGGATGAGAAGATAACCATCCCAGATTCAGGTCCTGCAGTTGTGCCACAGGAGAAGGTATCCATTTCAAGGTCATGGTCACTTACTAAAATGTTTACGCCGCGCATTAAGAGGACGTCGTCTTTGCCCGTTACACCAATTGCACATTCAAATCCAGAGTCTATTAGTGGGAGCATCAGCAGCTCTCTAACACTTGGTGTAAGTTCTCTAGACATTTGCTTGATTGATTTCATGATAGTTGAATTGTTGGTATGTTTTGGTTCTGCTATCTACTTGATGGAAAAATAACTCAAGTTTATATTGTAGCACTTAAGACTAATAAGGAATTCTGCAAGAAAATTCCAACCTTGTGTCTGATTGGTTTACTAGAAAAAAAGCGAGGCATCAGTCAACATACTCTTTCCTTCTTAACATTCTAAATGAGCACCATACTTGGTCAGTAGAAGGAAATTCTTAAATGTAAAAGCAGTGAAGTAATTCATATTTGCGCTTATTTTTTGGTGCATTCATTTGAAATATTGTATGCTGTTATTGCAGACAAAGGAAACACATGTATGCATTTCGCGATCAATGTCTCTACCAGTCATTAACAAAGAAAAAGACAGAAGCAATAGGAGAGTAGAATTTTTCTTTCGAGTTATTCCTTCAACTCCTCAAGTGAAGGATGTGGATTCCACAGTTCCAGCTACAAGTCCAACAAAAGTATCTGGTAAACAATTGCCTCAAACCTCTGTGGTCTTTGTTAGTTTTGCTATTTTAAGCATTCATAGGCTTTGGAATATACATTTTTCGTTTGAACACCAAAGACCTAGAAGTGAGGATGAGGCTTTCTGTTTGGCGAGTTACATTATGCAGCATATATGAGCATCGCATGTATTACTGAATATGCCATTATCTCGATCTAATGTTTGTACTATTTTCTCAGAGGATAATGAGCCAGATGGTGAAGATATACCAGAAGAGGAGGCTGTTTGTCGAATTTGCCTGGTTGAGTTGTGTGAAGGTGGGGAAACACTCAAGATGGAGTGCAGCTGCAAAGGCGAACTTGCTTTAGCTCACCAAGAATGTGCTTTAAAATGGTTTAGTATCAAAGGGAACAAGACATGTGAAGTGTGCAAACAAGAAGTCCGGAATCTGCCAGTCACACTTCTGCGCATGCAAAGTGTTCGAAATGCTGCAGGATCCAATAGGTTCCGGCATCTGGAAATAAATGGATACAGGTAAATTTTATTGCCTAAGAAAACTGAAGTATCTCATATTGCCTGCTTAACAACTACCTGTCCAGTTCACGATTGACAATCAGGGTTGTTCGTTTATCAAAAAGTCACCATGTTTAGAGTATCTTTGCGCTGGTTTAGCCCAATAATATGCTTTCGCTCCTACAAAATTTCAACTCCTTTTAGTGACATGTGCCCTTCTACTTTTCTGGAAACAATAGCAGCTAAGCAACCAAATTGGCTGGAAAAAAAAAATCAATCACCACACAATATATAAACTAAATCTACTGATGACTTGCAGCATGAAACTGCATACATATATTCTATGTTGCTCGGGCTCTCTGGGTGTGTGTCGGATCCTCCAAAAGTAGTATATTTTTGGAGGATCCAATACTACTTTTGGAGGATCCAACGCGGGTGTAGCAGCATTTTGGGAGTCCGCGCAACATAACATATATTTGAATGAAGAAGTCTTGTTCTATTAGTTCTGTTTTTAATCAGTGCACGGCAGTGTTAGACCACAAAAGTATTGTTTCTTCTGTTTCCTCATTTCTCTACTTATCTCACCTTTCTTTGGAATAAAACTGGTTACTACTAAAATTGATCAGATTAGTGTGTTACATATTAGCGACAACTCAACTAAATGGGGTTTCTGACTTTTGCTATACTGGGCAGGGTTTGGCAGGAAGTACCCATTCTTGTCATTGTCAGCATGCTTGCCTACTTTTGTTTTCTTGAGCAGCTGCTGGTAAGTGTCATAATCAATAATCTCAAAGTGGGAATCAGCCATCTAATCTATCTATTACCATTAAATATATACTTGCCTGATATGCAGGTTGGGAAAATGGGAACTGGTGCAATTGCTATTTCACTTCCCTTTTCTTGTGTGCTAGGCCTGCTCGCGTCAATGACATCTTCAACCATGGGTATGTCATTTATCACTAGCGGTAACATTTAAGAAGCTTTGATCTATCAAAAACATTATTTGCGACAAAAGCATATGCACACACCAATTTAGTGAAAATCTGATTGATATTGCAAGGAACATTGATCTTATTTATACTATCTTCAATGAAAAAATCAACAACAACAAACTCAGCGTAGTCCCACAAGTGGGGTCTGGGGAGGGTAGTGTATATGCAGACCTTATCCCTACCTTGAAAAGATAGAGAGGTTGTTTCCGATAGACCCTCGGCTCCGGAAAGATAAGAAGAAAGGAGTAACAAGTAGTAACACCAATAGACCAATCAGAAAATCAAAGTGAACGAAACAATAAGTGATAACAGAAATATAAGAATAACAAAATACAAGACTAGTACTATGCAGCACACCAATACGACTGGTATGAACAAGGAAAACAGGAAACAGTGAGCTATCTAACTTTCTGCCCGAATGCTTGACCTCCACGTACACCTTCCACTCAAGGGTCATGTCCTTGGTAAATGAATGGATTAGAAAGAAGAAAAGCACGAGCTTGACGTGTTATTTCTCGGAAAATGCTTGTCAAATATGTTATGTGCATTGTGTCTTTTTTGTATTTTAACTATAGCAGTTATCTTGTGTGCAGTTAAGCGAAGATTTGTCTGGGTTTATGCATCGGTCCAGTTTGCACTAGTAGTACTATTTGCACATATCTTCTACTCCTTGGTAAGATATATCTGACAATATATATTTGTGGGAATGAGAAGTTAATATTTATACTGAACTGCTTAAGTTTGGCATGTGCATAATATTAGGTTCGCGTGCAAGCAGTTCTTTCAATTCTTCTGTCTACATTTGCTGGCTTTGGAGTTGCAATGAGTGGTAGTTCGTTACTTGTCGAGTTCTTTAGATGGAGAAGGCGTCGACAAGCCTTGTTAGAGCAGCAACAGAATTCACAGATGATTTTGCCTCCAGGGGGATGGCCACAGATGAATCAACCTCCTACATCGTCTCGTGTAGGTCCTCAAAATTATCAGCACGATATAGAAAATCCCGAGACATTTAGTTGGACCTAGATTGTGTGCTATATATATTACATTACCATATATAAAGCCAATAGAGAGAGAGTGAGGTTTGTCCATACACAGTTGTGAGATTGATGTTCTGTACATTTTAGAAATAGCAGTTGTTGTATTGCTGAAAGAACTGTAAAAAGTGAAATGCTTATAACCTATGAAAAGATGCTGCTCCCAGCTCTCCTTAATTATCGCCATCTTCATTTTCTCCATTCTCACAATTGTTAAATGATTACATGCTACTCCCTAGGCGCGATGGACCATCTGTTATATATGTAAAATAGTATACGTGTATTATTTAATAATAATATTTATTGAAAAAGAATTCTTTCTTAAATTTGGATTCAAACGTTGCCTTCTGTGAAACTAATTGAAGTGTTTTCTATGAGTAACTAACTAAATTACCCATTGGCAAAGGTCATAAGCCTTGTTTATATAAAGGGTATTCTACAGAAGTCTTAAATAACTTCAAAGCAATCTTATATACAACGTCTCTCTGTCCAAATCCTTCATTCTTTTGGGTTGAGTTCTTGTGGTTGGAAAATCAAAGAGTGCGACTCTGATTTCTAGAGTAGGCTTGAAGATGATTTTGTGTGCCGCTCAATGATCCTGACTTCAATGTGTTTCACAAATGCTACCTGCATTTGAGTTGTGGGCTGCCATCTCACGAAGGTATGTAACAGAAACATCCTTCTACTATTATTGGTAAACTTCCTCCTACTTGGAAAGATTACCAGATGAAATTAAAGCACAAGCCCAAGTCTCTAAATTTGGATCAATTACTTCAGCATATTCAAATTGAGAATGAGGCTCGAAATAGAGATTTTCTTGCTTACAATGGACAGGATAAAGTGCATAAAATAGAAAATTCCACATCATTCCATTCAAAAGTGGTTTCAAAACATATGAAGATGTAAAGGGCGAGAAAACAGTATACATGGCACTGTGCAACTTCCGCTTTCTTCTGGAAAAGTTCTCACCCTCAAGAATGTTCATCACATTCCTTGATGATCATGGTTTTAGAGTTGTATTTGATTCCCAAAAAGTTATTATTTCCAAGAACGGATTATTTGTTGGGAAAGGATATGTATGTGTTAAGTATGAATAAAGCGTTAAGTGCTTCTGCTTATATTGTTGATGATGTGAATGTTTTTTGGCATTATAGATTAGGTCATACAGGTAGTAATGCAATGGATCGCATGATTTCATATGGTTATACTACCAATAATTGTGAACGTTGTGCCCAAGCAAAAATCACCTTTTAAATCAGTTCTTAAAACGACATCTCTTTTAGAACTTGTGCATACTGATTTGTGTGACAATATAGATCATTTGACTAGAGGGGGTAAAAGATATTTTGTGACTTTCATTGACGATTTTTCAAAATATACATACGTTTATTTTCTTAAAACAAAAGATGAGACTTTTGAAAAAATTTAAAATCTTTAAAGAAGAAATAGAAATAAGATTAATAAGAAAACAAAGGATAAGATCAGATAGAGGTGGTGAATTTCTTTCTACCCAATTTATTTCATTTTGTGAACAACATGGAATAGTAAGAGAATTTTCTTCTCCTAACTCTCCTTCACAAAATGGAGTTGCCGAAAGGAAAAATAAGACACTTTTATAGATGGTTAGTGCAATGCTTCGACATTCTAAGTTGCCTTACACTTTTTGGGGCGAAGCTGCATGTCATATAACTAATAAACTTTTGCAAAAAGGACAAGATAAATCACCTTATGAGTTGCTTATAAATAGAAAAATCAAATATCTGTTATTTTAAAGTTTGGGGATGCGTTGCATATGCATTAGATGCAACACTAAAAAGACCCAAGTTAGGTAGCAAGGCAATTAAATCTATTTTCTTGGGCTATTCCATGCATAGTAAGGCATCTAGATATCTTAATTTGCATACTAACAATGTGTTTGAATCTGTTCATGCTATTTATTTTGAGCATTTAACTATTAAAGATGCTGATGCATTAGAACTAGAGAAAGATTTGTCAAATGAATTAGAAACACATGTTCAAACAAGAGATGATGTAGCTTCTACTTCTTTACGCTGTACCTGTAAGGTACTCTTCTCCTAGCACACATGCAAATACAATTAGTTCTGAATCTACTGAGGTAAGGAGAAGTAAGAGACGTAGGATAGAAAAAGATCTAGATCCTGGAATGTTTATATATTCAATAGAAGAGGATCCTAGAACCTATCGAGAAGCTATGTCACTACCCGATGCTAATCTTTGGAAAAAGGCTATGGATAATGAAATTAAATCTATTCATGATAATAATACATGGACCTTGGCAGAACTTCCTCCTAATACTAAGTTTATTGGTTCCAAATGGGTTCTGAAGAAGAAACTTAAAGCTGATGAAAGTATAGATAGATATAAAGCAACATTAGTAGTAAAAGGTTATAGCCAGAAAGAAGGTTTTGACTACTTTGAAATATTTTCTCCGGTTACTAAAATTACTACTATTAGAATCATGTTTGCTATTGCTTTCATGTATAATTTAGAAGTACATCAAATGGATGTCAAAATAACATTTCTTAATGGCGAGTTAGACGAAGAAATTTACATTCAACAACCTGAATGTTATATCGTGAGCGAAGAAGAACACAAGGTATGTAAACTCAACACATCTTTATATGGTCTTAAACAAGAACCTAAACAATGATATGAAAACTTTAAAAAGGAGATAAGATCTATTGGCTTTAAATGTTGTAAAGCAAAAAATTGTGTTTTTTTATAAATGTGTGATGATGACCCGAAGGGTCATCTTATAAAATTAAGACGTCTATCCAGGCTCATTAGCCTTAAAAAGATTAATTTTAATTACCCCAATTTGCGTGCGCAGTCCGGGCGTGAAACCAGAAAGCTTTTATGTAAAAAAAAATGAGAAATAGAAATTTTTGAAATTTAAAATTTGATTTAGGTTGACTTTGTTCAACGTCTTTAGTAAACGGACCCGGATCTGTGTTTCGACAATCCCGGGAGGTCCGCAGTAAAATATGGGACATGGGGGTATGCCCAAAACTGAATTCCGAAGTCCCTAGCCTTAGAAATCAATTTTTGAAAGAAATTATTTTGCTGGATTTTTAATGAAAAAAAGAAATGAACTAATGTTCGAAACCGTTGGTATCGAGCCCGTATTTTGGTCCGGAGCTCAATACAGGTTTTTTATGATGTTTACATTCTATATGTGAAATTTGGTAAGAATCGGAGTTGATTTGACGTGATTCAGATGTCCGATTGAGAAATAGTGAAAGTTGAGTGTTCTTGAGAAAAATGATGAGTTTTGAGGTTAAATCCGTAGTTTTAAATGTTATTTTCACGATTTGATCGCACGAGCAAGTCCGTATGATGTTTTAAGACTTGCGTGCATGTTTGGTTTAGAGCCCCGAGGGCTCGGGTGAGTTTCGGGTAGGCTTCGGGATGTTTTTAAACTTGTAAAATCTGCTGGTGCACCGGTTCTGGTGTACCCGCACCTGCGAGCCTTTGGCCGCAGGTGCGACCAAGCGTAGGTTCTCCCTTTTCCGCAGGTGCGGACCCTTATGCGCAGGTGCGCGACCGTAGAAGCGGTAATGCAGTCGCAGGTGCGGCCCAAGCTGCCCAGCTTTTTTCCGCAGAAGCGGAAGCTCTCCCGCACGTGCGCAAGCGCAGGTGCGACCCAAACACCGCAGGTGCGAGGTTCGGGCAGTGAGTTCATATTAATTAGAACTCCAACCTGTTTCTTCTTATTTTTCACAAGGGTAGAAGACCTAGGGCGATTTTCTCAAGGCTTTTTCTTCGAAAATCATAGATAAGTGTTCATTAACTCTTTTCTTTCAATTACCCGATGTTTTTCATTACTTTTCAATCCAAAATCAAGAATTTTCATGGTAGAAATTGAGGGTTTGGGTAGAATTAGGGAATTTTGTAAAAATGGGATTTTGACCTCGAATTGAGGTCGGATTTTGAAACTAATTGCATATTCGGGCTTGGGGGTGAATGGGTAAAAGAAATTTGGTCCGAACCCCGAGTTTGGACCAAGCGGGCCCGGGGTCGGGTTTTAACTTTTTTTGAGAAAACTTAGAAAAATAATATTTTTTCTATAAAGTTAGTTCCTTTAGCACAAATTAATGATATTAAACTAATTATGATTAGATACGAGCGAGTTATAGGCAAATTCGAAAGAAAAAGCGATAATTGAGCAGTGAGTGGCCTGCGAGATTGAGGTAAGTGCTTGGTTTAACCTTGACTTGAGGGAATATGAATCCCCAACTTAAATGCTATGTGAAATTGCTATTTGCTTCCCGGCTTAATTGTTTCATGATCATTGATGTTTATATATCTATTTGGATTCATTAACTTATTGTTAAGTATTGTTTCAAGTATTTTGGAAGTGTTGACTGTTCTCTTGGCTTTGTTATGTTACATAAGGATTGAGCTAGATGTCAGTTTTACGATATGCATATAATTTCCGGTTGGTTTCGTTGTGAAATGATAATTGATGAAGTTGATGAGTTTTACAGCTTCTGTTTACAATTGTTGATACAAAAATGTTATGGAAGGCTTGGTCTGAATTGTAAAAGTTTTCGTAAATAAATTGATGTAATATGTCTGGTGGGAGCGGGTTGCACACCGCAACAAGGAGTGATATGGGTGGAAAGGTGGGATCGGGTTGCACGCCGCAACAGGAGAAATACGGGTGATATATATAGGGAGAATCAATAAGAGTGGACAGGTGGGAGCGAGTTGCACGCCGCAACAAGGAGCAATAAGGAAGGACACTTATATTTTATTGGTTTTGAATACAATGATTTGGAAAACTTACTGTTTCACTTTACTATCTTTTTATTATGCACTTACGATTATTTTAAAGTGAAAATTTGTAAATTTGGAAACCTATGTGAGAATTGGTTATAGTTGAGACCTGGAAAAGGCGGCTGAGTTATTTTATTTATTATTACAGTTTATTTTTTTATTTAGTTTAGAATTTCTTCCCTGCTTTATTATATATTGTCACAGGTTATTTTATAATTGCCCCGACGTAGCCTCGTCGCTACTTCGTCGAGGTTAGGCTTGGCACTTACTCAGTACATGAGGTCGGTTGTACTGATACTACACTTTGTACTCTTTTGTGCAGATCCAGGTACCGGCCAAAGTTAGGAGATCTTAGTAGCTGAGCAGTTTCGTTCGGAGACACGAGGTAGATCTGCTGGGTCCGTAGATTCCTGGAGTCTTCTCTTTACCTTATAGACGCTTTTTTATTTCTTTAAGAAAAGAGATATATTCTTTCAGCCCATTATTTGTAGTATTCTTAGTGGTTCGTGAATTGTGACACTAAACCCTGGGGTAGTTTCATAGTTATATATTTAGTTCGTGGTTCGGTTTAATTATTGATTGTTATTAGTATTTCATGAAGTTATCTACTGGAAAGTATTAGATTCGTATGTATTTTGAAGTGTTTGTTATGTGAAAGTAACTTTAAAGGAAATGGTTAGTAAATTTCCAACATCGACTTGCCTAGCAAGTATTGTGTTAGGCGCCATCACGATCCCGTGGTTTGAGAATTTGGGTCGTGACAAGTTGGTATCAGAGCACTAGGTTGCATAGGTCTCACAATTCACGAACAAGGTTGATATAGTCTGAAGGATCGGTGCGGGGATGTCTGTACTTATTTGCCACGACCCAAATTTTCCTCCGTTGGGTATCGTGATGGCACCTAGTCTTAAGGACTAGGTAAGCCTAATATACAGGAATAACAACAATAATAAATAGAATCTAATACTTTTATGAAATAAATAATTCTTTACACATTTTATATTCCCCAAACCCGGAAGTACAAGTCATAAGCTTTTAAGAACTTACACTAAAACTCCTAAAAATACTACTGTTCAGAAATAAGTGCAACAGTGCAAACAAAAAATATAAGATGGTGACTCCGAAACCGCGAATGCTGAAGCGGTTTTACCTTGAGTCTCCACAACAACAACTGCGCTACTATCAATCAATCGACCGGCTATGCGAAAACCTGGAATCTGCACAAAAATGTGCAGAAGAGTAGTATGAGCACACCACAGCGGTGCCCAGTAAGTATCAAGACTAACCTCGGTGAAGTAGTGATTAGGACTAGTCAAGACACTCACTGGTTTAATAAAAACTAAACAAGTATCAATATGGGAATCAGGGAAAATAATGATGTACACATAAATGCTACGCGATATAGCTAACAAGACAGTGAATTCGATAAAAAAGGAAAATAATAAGTATCAGCGGAAACCATGAAGTAACACAAAGACTGAATAGAACACAGACAAATCCGGCATGAAAGTATACAACACGAGCATGTAATGACTCAACAACTTCAACCACTTCTACATCAAATTCATAGTCATCTCTACGAGGTTCTGAACCTCAGACAAATCATCATTTACGGGTCCCAATATCCGAACCCTAACACTTGGCAACTCGCGCCCTCATTCGAGTACTAACTGCACGGACGACTCACGTGCCAATTGGGTCATTCCCACCCATACGGTAAGCACAACAAGAGTATCTATATTTGACAACAACAAGGAGTCCTGAATCCATTAATAGTACTTAACTACGTGTATGCTTGTGCAGGTGTCCTAACATGATTTCAACAACCAATAGACATAAGGAGAACAAAGGGGCAACACGTATATTTTCATCCCATAAATTTCCACACGAATGAACTCACACGGTAAGTGTTCCAGTACACAATATCAACAACAAGGCATGCCCCCAGGCCAACACAAGTATCGCATCCAATCCCCGACATAACCCACCTTATCACACCACGTGTGCAATAGTAAAGTATGTGTCCCCCTCGTTTCGCCACACGTGCATAAACATGTTCCCACCTTGTCACCCCACATATGCAACACTCAATCTCGTATCCCGCCTTATTACATCGCATGTGCAATATCAATAGTAACACGGCACGACAGAAACCTCGTGCAAATCCCCATATCAACAACTGCGCGGCAGAAACCTCGTGCATCACCACAACAAGTACAACAAAAACAATGGCAACACTTCAAGATACAATTAATACATCAACTCAAGAGCCTTCGACCAAAAGATAGGCAAAAATAGTTCACGAGAAATAAACATAATAAGGAGAGCTAGGCATATTACGAATCACTCAACAAGGAAGGAAAATAGTATGAAACAGCCGCACCTGATTACACGGGTGAACAACAAGAAATCAACACAAAGCCGATAACTCCATATGAGGCAAGTCACGAAGGTATAGAATATTTAAACTTCTTTTAAGGTTGAGCAGTTACGAGAATATTCAACAATTTCCACTTAAGGACAAGCAGCAGAGAATAGTCATAACTTCATTTAAGACCAAAACAATTATAGGTTGAGATGCAGATAATTGTAAATTTGAGATACACAGTTAAAAAGATATAGCATGACAGTAAAGAAAATAAAACCTTCAGATAAGTCAATTAGGAGTCAAGTAGGCAATATGAGTAAATCCAAAAGTAAGAACTTCCACATTTAAGCAAATAAAGATGACACTAGAAATTAGGAAATTCAATCATGCTAAGGACAATTCATCCTCGGTGAATATAAGGATCTAAGATTCCTAAAGGGTAAAATTTCCACAAATAAGTCCGAGCATGCACTCGTCACCTCACGTACACGGATTACAATCAACATGGAAGACTCAAATCCTAAGAGGTAATTCCCCCACACAAGGTTATGCAAGATACTTACCTCAACCACTCAAACCAAACTTAAAATCACGTTCTTGCCACGGGTATCCGACTCCCAATGACCCAAATCTATTCAAATCAATAGCATCGTATAAATAATACTACAAGCAACTAGTTTAACAAATAAATTCGAAACTAAAACGCGAAATTAGGAAAATTTCCCAAAAAGGTTCCCGGGCCAACATCTCAGAATCGGGTAAAAAATTATATTTTTCGGACACCCATTCACCCACGAGTCTAACATATGAAAATCTCTCAAATCGGAGGTCAAAAACCCAATCAAAACTCAATAATTCGGTCTATGAATTTTATCCCATTTTCTACCAAAATTTTTCGAAATTAAAGGTTGGATTTAAGATCGGAAACATGGAAATTGGTCTATAATGGATAGAAATCACTTACCCAAATTACCCAGGTGCAAAAGCCTCCAAAAATC